>OY783192.1:21751471-21763971 GCA_963678675.1 Xiphydria camelus | reverse complement strand
GTGAAGCGAGTACGGCAATCACACTCGTTAGAACGGCGCGAAACAACCGAATAACGAATTCTATTTTTTTGTCACTAAGTGTCAAATACGAGGTTGACGATTTCACGCACTGCGCAGGTTATTTCACGCACTGTGCAACTTTTCACGAATTGGTGTGTGAAAGATGATTTCACATGCGTCGAGGACGCCCATGAAACCGAGTATTTGACACTGAGTGACAAAATAGTTATTTTCGATACGAGTGCGTGAAGCGCATGTTTTTAACGTGTGTGAAGTTTGTCGCACGAGTGAAGCGAGTGCGGCTATCACACGAGTTAAACACGGCGCGAAACAAACGAAGATCGAATTTGACTTTTTGTCACCACTGTCAAAACCGAGGTTGGAGCGTGGGCGCCAGTGAAGAAAAAACTGTTCACGCACTGCGCATGTACTTCGACGCACTGCGCAAGTTGTTTACACACTGGGCAGCTCCAGTGTGTGAAATACGATTTCACAACCGTCGAGGACGATCGAAAAACCGAGGTTTTTGACACTGAGTGACAAAAATGCCTTTAAATTGTTGATTGAAGAATTTCGCAAAACTTTCGCTGAAGAAAAAACTAAAGGATAAATCTTCAAAGCAAATGCGGAATGTAGCATATCAGATTCCGTTTTTCCTATTCCAAAGAGCGACTACTAATTACACAGGTTTACAAAAAAAAAAGTCCGGACTATTTGACCGGACAATGGTATTCCGAGGTATTTTTGCGTCCTGAATCCGATCCCGAGGTCATCTGAGCCCCATCACGTCAGGAAAACGAGATTTCAAAGTCATTTAGAGGTTAAAATGACCATTTTTTGGAACTGGACCCGGGACAATTTCTCAAGCGACCTGTTGAGTTGGAGGGTAGCTGTTTAGGTCTTGAATACCTTCCAAACATTGGAATGGAGTCATAAATCTCGACCGGGACTATCACAGAACCACCCCAGTGGATAAAATGTTGCCATAATCGTTGTATCTCGCGGATTACGATCTCCCTGTCAAGGCATCCAATTCCGGCGATCCGTTCACTGTGACATATTGACAGTGGACCCAGCACTGACCCTAATGGCCTTAGAATCTTGGAGTCATGCTCTGGGTGCTGCTCAGGGCAGTCCCATTTCCTTATTTATTTATTTCAAAATCTCGTTTTTCTAACGTGATGTGACTCAGATGACCTCGGGATCGGATTCAGGACGCAAAAATACCTCGGAATACCATGGTCCGGTCAAATAGTCCGGACTTTTTTTTTTGTAAACCTGTGTTATCGATATTATGGAAGACAAGGATACACTAAAAACAGAGAATTGATTCCCACTCGAACTAGAGAAAAGTCATTAGAATACTTCAGCTCGATTCTCCATCGGATAATCGAGATATTAGTATCTACTCCTTCATTTTATTACCAAGAATGACAAGCTACGTTTTTAAAAGAAAAAAGTGTAACAAATCGCACTTTGCAACCTGCTTTTCCACATAATTTTTCAACCAACCGAAGTATCCGTACCATTGCAAACGCCGATTCGTCCCTCCCCGTCCATATATAGATACGTACCATAGCTTTACGCGACACAAAGGATGGGGGATGCGCTTCATTATTCCTGAGCGGCTTTTGACCGTTACGTGCGGTTTGTGACGCAGCAACGATGCGATTCGCGATGTTCGACCGGGTATCGGAGGGCAAGAGATAGAGAGAGAATGAAAAAGGAATGCTCGCTCAAAGGCAAGAAGGGGGCGAGCGACAGGAGCCTCCCCCTGGAAACGCGGGTGCGCGTCGCCTCCGGTCGAAAGTTTAATGCCGTGGAAACGCAGGTTGACGGAGCAGCTTGTCGAGGGAGCTCGTTTCCCGGGCAATGGCTACGTGTTTACCCCGATCGTTCTCGTGAACGCAGAGTAGGTATTGGGACCGTGCAACACCCATACAGTGATACCTCGTGGCAGTAGCCGGCGAAAATGTCGCACTTTTATACAGTACCAAATACGATAAGAATATAGAAATCCTCGGCGAAACCAATTAGTGAACAACAATATGAATGTTTTTCATCAGGTGTATTTTATAACAATTATTGATATGTATAGAATTGCAATAAACAGTAAGTATAACATTTAGGGCCGGTTTATTCACCTTCAGACATGTTGACTGCCATGTAATGTACTTTAACCCGGCAGCGGTGGTGGCTGGCAGTCAACGTGCTACCTAGCTTCAGCCTTCACCACTAGTTGCGCACGATCGTTCGCCGTATTCCCTCCAAGCAGTTACACGGTCCCAATAAGGCACGCGTAGCTATATCCCCGCGACACCCCCTTCTTCTGATCACTCATCCTCTTCAAACAAGCTTATTAATATTCCGTCCTTCTGCTAAGCCGTCGAATCGTCGTACCATCGTTGACACAACGCATCGGAATTTATGTCTGTATGATATAAATGAATAAGTGTAGGATAGGGGGGGAATGTCGGTCACCTAAGCGGAATTAGACCTAACATAACAAATTTTACACCAAATTTAAAATCAAACAAGTATAATAAGTCCTTAGAGTATCTACTTTTTAAATATTTTATTAAAATTTAGATTAAATAACTTCCCTTTAAATTATAATCCAAAAAATAATAACATAACGTCGACCGGCATTCAACCACCTACATATGGGGGAATACCGGTCAAGTGTTTCATTATGCATTTTGAACAGGAAAATATATTTTTGTGTGTTCCCCTTTGGAAATATAGGAAATATTTAATGGAGACTAAGGTAAATTCAGGAAATTAATATTATTAAGTGTTTTAGATGTTACATTAATTCAAGAAAACTTCGGAATTAGTACAATCTTGTAGTGCATCTATTGTAGGGGAATGTCATCAGGATCGGCCTGTCGTCTAGAGGTCAGCCATTTGCGATATTTCAGCTTATAAAACTAGTTTCAACTATTTGCAAGCGTGGTAAAACTTCTACTGGTAACAGCAAACTTTTCGTGGTAACACCGAGTTTGAAGCGTGAAAGTAAAATGTGTTGTGCACTCAGTGGCTTGGGAAAGACGAAAAAAGTTTTCCAGTATCAGTTAATACAGAATCAGAACTTGAAGCTAAAACATGCAATCGTCGAGGTAAGCAAATAAGTGTGTCATATGGTTATCCTTTAGGAATAAACGAAGGGGATAATTCAATTTGATAACCCGTTTGGCTGTGGTGTGATGCGATGTGACCCTGGTGCTTGTCGTCAAGGTTGGACCATTTGTGTAGTCAGGGTTGGCCACCGTGATTTTTTTTCTTTTCAGGGTAATAACAACGCTATTACAACAGAAACACCAGCAAAACGAAGTCATCCACCCAAAAAAAGTGCTGAAAAAGCCCTTTTCGGATGAAGACGAGGACTTTTGCCTCATCTGTTTGGAAGCGATGCCTCATCGCTTGAATAGTAACAATTCCGTTGCATGCATTGAATGCAAAAGAGAAGTGCATTTGAGGTGCGGGAAAATAACGACCAGCTACTTCATTTGTCAAAACTGCGATTCAAAATAATGTAGCGCGTATATTTCGTCGATTTTCAGCGGCTGGCCAACCTAGACAGCACTGGCCAACCTTGACAGTATTTATAATTTGTTTAAAATACCCATTCCTTTTTAATTTTTAATTCAATCAACTCGTAATATCCCGGAAAAGTTTTCTTTTTCCCGGACCTTTCTAAGAATGGGCAGTAATTATAAGAATTCTTTCTTACATGGAAATTATGGGTAAAAGTCAAAACTATGGCCAACCCTGACGACATTCCCCTATATGTAGTCTTCTGGAGAGTCCCAACCAGAACACAATTCATGGGCCCAGCTTACTTTTTCGGTAACTCTTTTCCTATTACGTGGCATCTATATTATAATTAACACCGACTTTTCGTTCCATTTAATCAGCAAAAATAAGGACTTAAAACAATATTGGAGAACTCCGGTCACAATGACCAGCATTCCACCAAATGGGGCCTTCTTAAAAAATTTAATCTATAAACGGAACACGTGTTTTCTATTCTTTCACTGCACATGAACTGCATGCATTAATAGTAAAGAAATGCATACCCGAACGGACACGGAGAAAAAATCAATACTTTTTGACTTGTCTTCAATCATATTTGGCTAAGAAATTATATCAGAAACACACATTTCGAATAAATAAATGTGTCTTAGAGCGACGCAATTAAAGAGAATGAGTCGGTAAAGTGATATTATGCTTCTCTGTCATTCTTTCGAAGTTCTCTCTTCACCCGTGGTACCACTATTACACGTTCTATACTCCAAATAATTAGATGACCGGCATTACTCGCTGACTGTCATCCCCTATGTAGGGGAGAGTTACCGTATTTGGATCGGCGCCTAGGTGGGTTCACCCCTGTATCTAGGACAGTAGATATATTTTTTGTTGTTCGGTTAGTGACATTGTATAGGTACTTAGATTTGGAGATGGATGGCGCACCTTCTTCATTAGTGCTGTCAGTCATTATTTGTAGCTGAGAGGGCAGTAAGAGTTTTTTCTACTAGACAGTTGACGAATTGATCGATTGATCGAAAATTTATTAACCGTTCTGGTGTAAGCAACCATACGTTTTATTGTGTAATTAGAAAGTATATTTACATAGATATAAAATGACATGGTTGTTTTAAAGATTCATGCTGTTATCGAAGTTTTGCAACACGTATTCAGTAATTTGGTAAAGCTTCCTAGGTTGGACCACATTCGGTTTCCTAGACTAAATCCAGGTTCAGCCAAGTCGGCTGTATAATAACAAATCAAAATTAAATTCTCTACTTATTGTTTTAGTATTTTGTTGAATAAACTATTACCAATAGCCTAAATGGTTGTTTCTTTACGATTTGCATATACTATAAAATACTTTCATGTCATGATGTTTACATTTTTACTTTAATTTATGAAAAGGGATGTTTATCCTTTTGTGGTACCCTTTCTTTCTCAATTTAGCCAACGGTCCAATGTAAAAATCCGCCGGTCTATTCTAGACGATCAGTTTCCTCGATTGAACCATATACATACTTTTAGTTTTTATAGTTTCTTCACTTTGTAAGATATTTTTTCGGAAAATTTAATTGCATCAATTTGAAGCATATATAATGGCTTATTATTAGGAGGTTGCATTGAAACCCGCTATTTTCTTCTTGATTCTAAAACATTATTATGTCGTAATAAAATGTGCGAATACCTCAATCGAAGTATTTGCCTTCGGAAGCTATAACTTTTTCCCACTTTTCTGGCAGAAGTTGAATTCCGCGACGAAAGAATTGTCTACTTTTTGAGCTAATCCACTCAGCAACCCAATTTTTGACTTCTTGGTAATTATGGAAATATGTATCTGCCAAGTCGTGTTGCATCGATCTAAATAAATGATAATCACTCAGGATCAATTAATGGTCGTTTTTGCATCAAATTATCATTTCAAAACTCTAATTGTTATTGATAACGTTCGGCAGTAACTGTTTGATTCAGTTTTAACAGCTCATAATAAACAACACCTTTCATATCCCACCAAATTGAAAGGATTGTTTTATGACCGTGTATATTTAGTTTTGGTATCGACGTTGATGGTTGGCCAAGGATCAACCGATGATTTTTTGCGTTTCGAGTTATTGAAATAGATCCATTTCTCATCACCGGTTACGATACGCCGTAAAAAAACTTTTCTTTTTCAATCTTTCCCATGGCATGTAAACGTCGTGAAATTGTAGATTTATCGACTACAAATTGTTGAGCCAATTCTTTGAGCATTTAAGTACGGTTTTCTTCCAATTGAGCTTGCAGTTTGTCATCTTCCAACTTCTTTGTTTGACCTGGCCGTTGTTTGTTGTGAACATCATAGTTTCCACTTTTGAAGCAACGAAACCAGTCTCTATATACTGCTTCTGATGGAGCAGATTCAATATAAGTTTGCACAAGTAATTGATGATCTGCAGTAGCACTTTTCTTGAAGTCAAAATAGTGTAGAAGTACACATCGAAAAAACAACTTGTCCCGTTCCTTTTTCTTTGGTCACAGACATAGACTTATATTAACCAAAAAGTGGCAATTTAATGATTGAATATTAATCAGAAATGTCCGTTATTTAAAGTGATACAAGAAGTATTAGTCGCTGTGCATGACGTAAGTAGTTAGAGCCATCTACTGGAGAACAGCGGCTTTCAATGCAACCTCCTAATATTTCCACATTATTTCTTCAGGATATCACACTTTCCACTTTTATTGAAAAATACCTCAAGTGGTCCAAATTCGACGACTCTCTTCTACATCTAGGATTATTGATAAATAATGATTTTCTGTTACATCGTGTTTCGATAAACCAACGACAGTTTTTATACGCGCACCAATTGTAAGCGGTGGACTACACAATGATCTCGTCTCGAATGGAGAAAAAGATGAATGCGATTTCGGATCGGTATAAGGGGTAATTTCATATATGACGTCACATCGCTATGGGGGAGAGAAAGGCGGCAGAGTGTAATGTTGTGTGTTAAGCGTAAATAGGAAATGTGTGACGAAGTAAGGGAGAGAGGGAGAGAGAGGGCAACAATCTTGAAAATTTGCGTGACGTAACACGTGAACGGCCCTTAACGGAAGAAGAAACTTATCTTCCTTGCTCCTGATTTATTATTCAAAATTATGTTGTGCATCGAATACATTTGCTCGAATAAATACTACACTATGTATACACTACAAATTGACCAACTAATATAAGTATGTATGTATCTTAATTATAAAAGGTTTTCAATGATTCACCTTCCGTTTCTTCTCCGTTAATGAATGGCGCCTATATTGATCACACCTTATAATTATTAAAAAATGTTCAACGTTACATAATGCACGTAGTACCTACATATTATTTAAATATCTCTAGGGTTATCTTTTACTTCGATTTCCGTATTTATGTTATCATCTACTTTACACACCTTACGTCTTACTGGAAAAGCGCAATAAATATGATGAACCATCTAATGCGTTTTGTTATTTGTATACTGAGAAAACATTTTGTTTATAGTTAATATACCTACATATAATTGATTATGGCGAAAGAAATATTTATTTGGGCCGAGTAAATATTCATTAGCTATAACTTTATTTTTGTTTGAATGAAAAAGACATTCTAATAATTAATATATATTTACTTGGCCCAACGAAATATTTATTTCGCCATAATCAAGTATACATTTATTGACTACAAATAAACTTTTCTCTCAGTGTATAATGAGTGAACTAGTATTCATTAGTATGGACAATAATATACCTATATATTGACGAATTATATATATATATATATATATATATCTCAGCAAACATCTATGTATTAATGATTGCATGAGATCGAAGGGGTAATGCCATTACAACAGCTCAACAAAACAAAACGAATAACGGACTAAATATCTGCTTTTTTACTTGCACCTTCAGTCATGCAACGGTATATATATATATATATATAATTCGTCTATATATATATATATATATATATATATATGTGTACCGTTGCATGACTGAAGGTGCAAGTAAAAAAGCAGATATTTAGTCCGTTATTCGTTTTTGTTTTGTTGAGCTGTTGTAATGGCATTACCCCTTCGATCATGCAATCATTAATACATAGATGTTTGCTGAGATTCACTTTGTATATTTAAAACATAAAATTTATCATGGGGGATAGGAAAAGAACAACTAAAGAGAAAAAGATAGAGAGAGGGGAGAAAGAAGCCTTTATTGAGCGCTCTGAAGTTGAAGTAATTCTTTAGAGACAAGAAAGGAGTAAACAAAAGGATAAAAAACTAAGAAATAAACACAGTAATATGACAACCTTACTTTAAGGCACGTAAAAAAATACAAAAACGAATATATCATGATCAAAGATGAGAAGATGGAAAAGGGGCGAGTAGAGTAGAGAGAGAGTAAAGGTTTATATCCTCAGGGACGCGAGCCTTCTAAGCGGAGCGTTAAACAAAAGTATACAAAGACAAAAGAGAGAGGGAGAGAGAGAAATGTTCGTTAGTAAGAAACAGACGACGTTCCCCGCTATCGCGCAGCTGTTCTCGAGTCTGAAACAAAACCCTGCGGTTTGCCGCACCGCGTCTCGGTCGAGAACGAAGTCGTGGCGGAATTAGAAACTATGGAAGGAGCAGGGAACGGGAGTGGAAGGAAACCGGGTCGAAAAATGACAGGGATAGTCCTGGCGCAGCCATCTTTGATAAGAAACGGCTCACTCCCCGTCATCCCGGATCTCTCTTTTTTTGCCAAAACGCGACGGACGAGCCCGCCGCGCGCGGTGACAATCAGTTATACATATATATATATACCTTCTCTGGGCGAGCGCGCGCGCGCGCTTGGCTCTTCTCCCACATCCACCCACCGTGACCAAAGAAAGCGTCGACGTAGAAGCCCTTCCGCAGTCCCGGCTATCTCTACGCTGCATATGTTGGTTATAATGCCGAAAACGAGCTCCGAAGCAGCCTCCCTCGTTCCCTTTGCCTTCGGGGCAAGAGGGTTATTCCGACGTGGCTCAGTTTTTGTGCCGACATGTTCCCTGTCCTGCGCGGCATATATACGAGACGGGTGGTAGGTATAGCGCAGGGGGCATCGATTTCACATCTGACTTTTTCCATATACTCGCCGTATCGCACCCCTATTACTTTCTTATATGTAGTTTCGTCACGGCATGACATTTCCTTTGTATCTGCCCCTAGGATCCGATTGTCCTGCTCCTCCCGCTTCCTTTGCGCCAAATTGATTCGGCACGACTGAAGCTATGGTTATCGCACCGGACCTTAATCGCGGAGAAGTGGTTCATCTTCCATACAAATGCGTCCATTGAAAAGAAAAAATGTTTTTTAAATAAGACTTGTTATACGTTGCATGTAAATAAGTTCTATACAGTGTAGTATTTAATTTGGTTTATACGAGGGTGTATAAAATATAAACGGGACTGATTTTTTGAAGTGAAACTTCTTTGCGGAGGGTACTGAATGCGCGCCCGAGGAGACGAAAATCGTAACAAAATCCACACACTCCACCGCTCTCGACCGTGTCTCACTCATACAGCGCTCTCGACCCTGTCCCAATACACCGCTGTCGACTCTGCCCCATTCCGTCGCCCGCGATCCTGCCCCATACCATCGTTCCCGACCGTGCGTACGTTAAAGCCATGTGTTGACTTTGCGAGGCTGGCTCGCGAAGCCGCCGCGCGAAGCGTGCCACGTGTTGAATCGCCTTGCCTACTAAAGCTGCCGCCGTTCGTTTGTCTACATATTCCGAGGCAAGAATGTCTTAAGGCTGCCTTCCGCGGCAGCCTCGCGAGCCAGCCTCGTAAAATATGTGTTCCGTCGCAAAGGGGACTTCTACGTCATTTCTTACCGCTCACTATTATCGCAACCTAAGTAAAAAACGCACTAATCTAGATCTAATCTGTACATCGGTCGCAACAGCGAGGCGGGCGGTATGTTTTGGTGAATGGGGGTTGCGAATGCGTTCGCAGTCCCACAGCTTTCCCTCAAAACAACCTCGCAGTGTATCTAATTGTAAACCACGGCTACATCACGGAATTACTGTATCTCTTTGAATCCAATATAATCACCAGTAATATTGTGTGAGTGCAGTGTTAAATCATTTCAACTAACCGATACGGTTTAAATCCACCACACCACATTTTCGGTCACTAGTCGTGTCACGCTGTAGTGCCTTCGGGATTTACGACTTCGAGGAGATCTACTCTTTATCGCACATGTTATAGTTATTAATTTGAGACTGAAGAATAAATGAAGCAAAAATCAATCGCGGTTTAGACTGTGCAGAGGGGGTCTGGTTTGTGTTGCTCGAGACGGTTTCTTCGGGCAATGGAAGCTATTGTTCATATTACGAAGCGACGCAGTGTCGCACCTCCACTAAGAGGACTGTTAGGCTTACCATAAATCTAGCATTTAGGACCCTTTTTGAGCGTATCCTTGGGAGAAGCCAGACTAGAGGGCGCAGAGTTACTTGTGAGTTGTTTGTATTTCGTTTGTCGCATTTTTAGTTTTCCGGATTTTACCGTGTCGAGTGGCCGGCCATACGGAGCTCGTGTAGTCTGCGATCGGGGAGTCGCGACTTTTCTCGAGTAACCACCGTGCATGTACATTCTTTCGCGCGCGCGCGCGCGTGTGTGTGTGTGTGTTAATTTATAATTATTATTGCAAAAAAGGCCACAGAACGGTCGAAATAGTACAGTGACAGGCAACGTGTTAAATAAACTTTCCATTTCGTAAACGTCAATGAACACTGAATATTCTTTCGCGTGTGTGTTATATTAAAATTATTATGGCAAAAACAGAAAAACAACGGGCAAAAGAGTTTCGTGAGAGGCAACGTGTAAAGAAAGCGATGATGAAGGTACTATCTAAAACTAGTACAGAACGAAATCGAGGATGGAGAGAAAGAATTAAATTCACACAATATCACACATTGATGGATCCGAGCATAGTTGAGGGTGAAAAAAAAACAACAAAACGTGTGGCCGCCACACGCGGAAGAAGTGAAACTTCGATACCAGTTTCTCTGAATTTGATTCCGGTGGTATTAGTTTCAATTGGCTCTACGAAGAAACATAGTAAAAGACTTGTATAGAGCCAATTGAAACTAATACCACCGGAATCAAATTCAGAGAAACTGGTATCGAAGTTTCACTTCTTCCGCGTGTGGCGGCCACACGTTTTTTTTAAATTACGGGGGTGGGGGTCTGTGACCTTGAAGGAGTTGATGCGCAGATGGCCTGTACTATTAGGGAGAGGAGAGAACCGACCGCAATTAGCTCGAATCCGTTTAGTATGAAAAGAAACCATGAACGAAACAGAAGTGCGTGTCTCCGTGGAGCAACGGATTATAATCAAGTTTCTGGTCAAGAAGGGGGTGAATCCAGCCGAAATTTTGCGGCGATTACAGGCACAGTTTGGGAACAACATTGCCTCATTTTCAATTTTTTGCTTGGATTCGAATGTTTTTCCTATATTTTCCAGAGTTGATTGTTAGATTTTGAAACATTTTTTTTCTCTCTGCTGAATTTAAAATCGAATTCTACTGATTTGATCGAATCATACAGGGTGATACGCTTTATACTTCGGTGTATCTGTGGTTGCCCTTCGTAGGTGCAGTATTCTCGACTCCAGCTTCTGCGTCTGATGGAAGGCAACCACAAGACCCATTTACTATAGATTGTATATAGCGTATTATTTCGTATACATACAAACTATACAATGTGTATTTGAGGAAGCCTGACATAGACCATATGCCGTAGTAAAGTTTAAACTATACCTACTGACTGACGACTCGAAGCCTAAACGCCTAGCAGATGAAAAGATATAGCGGAGGACGCGTACAGAAGAGATGTCGAACATCGCAGTACTTAATTGTAGAAATGACAGGAAATTATTGAGTTTCGATATATACATTACAAATTAAAATGTTCTACTTTCTGCCAACTATTACTAGATGTATTATTTTTGAGATGATAGCAGGTGTACTCATTTCGGAACGCAACAATCTTAACTAATGTCTGACATTTCCCGCGTGTGCGCCCCCTGCTATGTTTTTACGTCTGTCCGGCGATTAGAACTCAGGGATTTTCTTTACAAGCTGTTGTCAAGTACTGAAAGTCGTTGGAACCAATTGTATCACAGTCTCGGGCAACAACCAATAATATGTACACGAACGGCAAGGTGGACACGAAAATACGGGCCATAGGAATCGTGCGAGTTCGAGTGAAAACATGTGGCGAGTGCATGAAAGCCTCTCTGTGTTGCACATATCTCTAGACCAATCCAGTTGGACTTTATGCGACACGGAGGCTCTTGTGTACTCGCTACATATTCTCACTCGTATTCGCACGATTCCTACAGGACCCGGACTTGGATCTGCAACATAGCAAATATAGTGCATATAATTTTGTAAAAGTACAGTGGGGATCCAAGAATTTGGGCACCATCGGGACTGGCTAAATCTCTAAGCCCGCACTCGTAGGCGTGACACATGAATGGTGGGGATATTGCACGTATACTTTCAGTGTTGCAGCATCTTCTAAATAGAAGTGTATGCTGCAGAGGGCCGTCCTAACTATGGTGCCCCTCGTTTGAATGCTGACAGAGTAACCGCAGAGAAGACATGGAAGTAGGGAATGTCCAGATTTCTGGGTGGCCGAAGTCTTGGATCCCCACTGTATAGATGACGAGCGTGATCATTGATTGATTGTAGTAGGTACAAGAGATTATGCAGGACTGGCATCTATCAGTGATAAAACTTAAACTGAGGTAGGTACTTCTGCTTCTAACTAGAACTAGAGTAAAATCTGGTAATAATCAGTATCTACCTGATTAAAAAGTTTCACCATTGGTAATTGCCAATGCTGCTTAACCTCTCCCACCCATCATGATCAATCAGCGATGACGCTCATAGTCTATATCTATATCATAGTCTATAGGTACTTCCACAAAATC
>OY783192.1:21677321-21751271 GCA_963678675.1 Xiphydria camelus | reverse complement strand
CAGCATGGTCGATATGGCAGCTGTACGCAGGGCTGCATCTAACGGGGGGCTATTTTGTGCCACGCACGAAGGCGCACTAGCCATGGGGCGCCAAAAGGTCTCATAGCTTCTCTAGAAAAGGGTGCTAAGCACGAAGGCGTCTCATCATCTAGAAGCGGCCCTGGCTGTACGTATACAGTATATCCGACGGCAAACGCAAGACATTTTAGTATACCTGAAATTTTATCTACCTGACTTCGGTAAATAGCGGTCCCAGTAGATAGTATTCATTATGCGCTCCGTTAGGGGTGACGTCACGGTAGCCATTTTGGTCGGCTAGGTTTCCAAACAAACCGGGGAGCCGTGCATTTTGTAAAATAGGAGTTAAAAGGATTGCGAATTAAAATATTTATCCAGTGTATGTAAGCAACAAAAAGGTACGTACCATTAAGCACCTTCATTACACCGACGTTTTCACTTACTAGTATTTAGCAGCTATGTAATATAATGTAATAATTTGCCGAAAATGTTCGCGTATACATAACCTCAAATTTGTAGCTGTCACCAAACGTAATTATAAACGAATGTATTAATATATACACACTTTTTCTGATGTCTAAAAATAGTAATGATCACCGAACTACCGGAATTTTGCGGTTAAATCAACCTAATATTTTTTTCTGCGATAAAAGCCAACTTCGTATAGGTTAAATAGTATGTGTTACTAATAGTTATTTTTATCCTTTAGGTGGATAAATGGTTGAGAATCAAGTCATATCTTTCTCGGGTATTACCGATTTCTTTCAAGACAACAAGCAGTTGCGCCGAGGAGAAAATTTGTATTCAAGTGGCAACGTTGTTGAAGCAGCTTTAAATATTTTCGGTTTCCTTCAGGGAAATGGCATGAACATATATATGTACTTGGTCCAGGTTGTATGTCACGTCTGTATTAAGAAGCACGCATCGTAAAAATAATTTCATATAATAAATGTGTTCATGATGTTCCATACGGACCTTACAAGTTTTTCCCATTTCCTCTTTAATATTTTGTCTTTCAGAAATTTGAAGAATTTACAAGTTCATTTTTCATTATAATGCTTTCATTCAGGGGCCCAACACATGGCCATCTGTATAAAATGATCAAACAATTATGAATTCATATGATCCGCCAGTGTCTGCAGGTTACAAATCACAGCACTTTCGCAAGTGTTGGACATATTTTACAAATTATTTAAAAATAATTTTAACGTAAATAATTAAATTTGATATATTTACATTCACTATAAGCATTCTTTTTATAAGTGCAACGAAGAAATAAGTGATTAAATCTGGCAAACCGCGAGCATATATCATGACAACTTATAGGTTAGATGCTTGTAAACACACACTCATTTCGTAATATTCTGAGATTAGAACGAGATAATAGTAAAGTTATATACACGTCAATGTACTCGTTACAACATCATCTCATTTGATATGTGCCTTACAATCACTATTTTGTAGCACTGCAGCGACAATATTAGCAAAATGCAAGCCCCCCCCCCCCTGTGTTAAACCTTATGGACTTTTTCATTGTTTGGAAACTTTTACCCCCATTTCGGGGACGCCTACGTCACACTAACGGAGCGTATTGAAGAGAAGACGCGTTGCCGTACAGCTAGGGCCGCTTCTAGATGATGAGACACCTTCGTGCTTAGCGCCCTTTTCTAGAGAAGGTATAAGGGGTCGTCCATTAATCACGTGATGCTTTTTAGCATTTTTTTAACCCCCCCTCCACCCTGGTGATACGTGGTGGGGTTCAAGACTAACACCCCCCCCCCCCCCAATCACGTGTATTTTCTTAGTACAAAAAGTATCTTAAAAATTTTAGAATATCTTTCATTACAAGTAAGTATAATCTAACTTAATTCTGGAAAATGAAGGACCGTGATAAAAATATCCAGACATTAAGGTTGCAGGTTGTTTAGAAATCGCGCGTTCAACTAAAAAATAAATACACGTGATATCTCACTACAACCCCCCTCCCCCCTTGTGATATTTCGTGATTTTTGCTGAACACCCCCCTCCCCTCCGGACCTCACGTGATTAATGGACGACCCCTAAGGCCTTTTGGCGCCCCATGGCTAGTGCGCCTTCGTGCGTGGCACGAAATGGCCCCCCGTTAGATGCGGCCCTGCGTACAGCTTCCATATCGGCCATGCTGTATCCTTGTTTACAGCACGAAGTAGCGCGCGCATTCCTTCCCTCTCGCTCACATTTATCTAGAGAGCGAGGGTAATTAATTCAAATCATGGTAACCAATGCTTGCGGCCACTTTTTTTACAAGCAACCATAGATTATTGTGTTCAGTAAAAATTTAGCTTCAATTTGGTATAATATTTTCTTGCAATACACGATGAGCGTAAATAATCAACAATAATGTACCTGTTTACACCTGGTTGCCTAAATAACGTTTCATTCACTTAAAAAACATATAGTTAAATTTCATACAAATACATTACTTACAATATATTTAATTACACATAGTTGCGGCTAATTTTGTATAGGCAACCCGGAAGTAATACATTAGATTGGTATTAATCATTCATTTGAATTAAGTTTCATTGAAAAAACAGATACCTACATAATTTTGCAGTGGGATGTTAGACTATGTATATGTACATAATTTTCTACACGAGAAAAAATAACGTGGTTTTAGTTATTAAGTGACTGTGGTATGAGATTTAGCTCCATTTTATGCTATAAGTAACTAGTACAATAGCACTAACTACTTCCCTGTATTGTACCACTTACACTATGCTTTGTTACCTTTACTATAACAATGCGGTAAAGCCTTGTAATTATAGCTACCGCATCACGTAATTAAAATGATTATCACAGAATGTTGGGTCGTACTTTTAAAGAACTAGCACCAATGAAATATGTCCATGTAAAAAGAACTTGTTTACGCTGCTTGGTAAGCGCACACACATAAAGCGTTTAGATTTACCACAGGATTAAGGTAAATAACCTTATTATTGTTGGATATGAATAACATCTTGTATCTAGTTACATTTATTACAGCTGTAGCTATGCGTATTCTGCCATGTGGTAGAATAGTCCGCGCGTGTATGCACGTCGATGCGCTGTACTGCGAGTGCCCTTTTGTCCTCTTCATTCTGGTGATACACAAGTAGTGCATTCCGTTTATGCATAAACTACATCGAGCGATAGTAACACAATGGATGATTACATCGTATTTATGAGAACTTAAATAGCTAAATCAAAATTTTCGAAGTAAAGTTGTTTCAGATAGATGAGCGTTGAAGTGCCTGACTGCCAACCGGAGGACCCGCGTTCGATCGCAGTCACAGAAAGGAAAAACATTAATTCGTTAAAAATTTCTGATATACAGTCTGTGTCAGAAGAAAGTGTACGCGATTTTTTTAAAGTACAAAATATAATTTTTTGTAACTTTTTTTACATGAAAGTATATCACATTTTACACGGCGCAATTATTTAGTAAGTCATGACGCAATCGCAGAGTGGGAGTCTTCTTGAATAGATTGACTATCGCTTTGTCCTGCTTTTCTGTGGTTGCTCGCTTCAAGCCCAGTTCATCGTAGTCTCATCGACGTTTTTATACACCTCAAACCACTCGACCTACTTTGCAACGAAACTTTTTGACTTTTTAATTGCTTTCGCAACCGCTGAAAACGATAATTTAGGTCCTTTTGGGTGTTTGCAAAGGAAAACTGCCTGGTACTCATTTTACAACAAACTCTTCCACTTCCAGGTCTCGAGCGATACTAAAATGAATCGGTGTTTATGCCGTAGCCCTCTGACGGTATAATCGTATCCCGAAAGAAAGACAGAGATATCTCTTGTACTGTAGAAATAAACGCGTACTTTTTCTTCTGACACAGACTGTATGAAGCTGAGCCATCCGATAAAGCATACGAGTATGTAATTGCAGTATAAACAGAGATAATTGCAATGAATATATAGTTGAAAAGAAAAAATGTGAAAAAAATCTTTTAATTTTGACATCCACAATTCGGTTTTTAAGCACTTTTTTATCGTAGATTCGAAAAATGTGGCCAAAATTATTTATCTCGTTTTTTTTTCCATTTTTAATTTTCGGCCTTATTTAAGTTGGAAAACGACATTTAAAAATGCAGCTAATCTGCATCTCTCTCGCACTTGTTACTTACAATTAGCATAAGTATGTCTCTCTAGCGTTTCGATGACGTCACGACGTTGTAGAGAGAAGCTCATTTATAACTTTGCGAATAATTATTTTTTTCGGATATTTTCTTCTTCGTGTGATATTGAATATGTATGCAGATTACAAATTGAATATTTTCTTTATTTAAAGGCCGAATTGTGTGAATCTTATTACACAACTATTAACTACACGGTGTGATTGTTATAACTGGTGACTAAATAGTTCAGCTGGCAATACAGCTTGCAATTGTATACCTATATCAAATACTGCAGTATTTACTGCTAAAAGCATTGTACCGCACTTGACTGGTAAGAGATACTTTGCACTGCGCTTATCCTATATACAACCGTGTATTATAGTCAGAGTTACCACACTTGTGGTATCCACGACCATTTATTTTTCTCCGAGTAAGTAGTTAATACAACGGAGAATCGTCGCATCTGCATTCAAGCCGATCCACGCGACTCCCCAATCAGAAGCAAGCGCAAACCCGGTCGTTATCAGTGGGACGAACGAAATTCACGCATAGCATCGCGCCGCATAGTAGCGGGAGCTCTAATGAGTCGAGAGGACGCGAGCAGGATTTTAATCTCTTTTGTTTCGTGCATCTGCTTAGCCGAATAGTCTAAAGCCAGTCCCAGACAATGCGTGCGTCCGGCGAATATTCGCCATTCGTGATCCTTCGCGTAGTGTGTGGGAGCTCTACTGCGCCAAGCATTCGGCATTCGCCCGCTATTCGCGTTCTTGTCGGTAAAACGACGCGTAGTAAAGGATGACAAAGTAACTTCGGGCTTCTTCGCCTCCGCTCCCACATGGTGTACCCAGTTACGCATAGTTGATTTATTTGCAACCCGAGAAGGGGTCCAGGCGTCTTGCGCTTACCGAGGCACACCGCCTTGCCGTCGCAACCGGTGCCCCGTCGCGAGGCCCCTGAAATTGGAGAGCGGGATCGAGGCGCCGCACACTGGGACGAAATCTCGAAAAGCTAGCCAAAACTCGCAAAATGAAGATTTTATTTCGGGGTTTGGTTAGTGACACAGGAAGTCTGAAGTCGGTCCCAGACAATGCGTGCAGTCGGCGAATATTTGCCATTCGTGATTCTTCGCGTAGTGTGTGGGAGCTATACTGCGCCAAACATTCGGTATTCGGTCGCTATCCACGGTCTTGTCGGTAAAACGACGCGTAGTAAAGGACGACGAAGTAACCCAACACTTTCGTGCGTTGAAATGGGTGTAGAAAAACTTATGAACCCGTGCCCTTCCGTGCGCACCCCGAATGCCTACACCGATATGGGATCCCAAACATGTTGACCACAAAAACAGAAACAAAGTGGCTGATGCCTGGAAGGAGTTGGAATCATCATTTTCTAGCAGCAACGTAACTGCCGCAGATTTAAAAAAGAAGAAAGACTCACTAATGGTGATATTCTGTCAGCTTTTAAGTAAGGTCAACCCTCACGGTAGGCCTGAAACCAGGCTAAATCAATCGTATTAGCACCACGGTTTTTATGACGGATTTCAAATAAGTATAATAAAATAAGCTCAAATCCACGTTGATAGTAAAATCGCCCGAGCCGTTTTGACAGAAATCGAATTTAGGGCAAAAAAATAATGAAAAGGATTGATTTTTATTTTAATGCTATTATTCAACATTTTACCATTGGTTGTTTACTAAATAAAGGTCATAATGACATTATAACAATTCTGAACGAGTCCTCCGCGCTTAGAGTTTCCAGTTTTCTCGTCAGGTGGCGCTATCACGAGAAATAGGTTATGAACCCGCGTATGATTTTAGTGTGAGTTTGATTGATTGTCAGTGTCACTAAATAGAGAGAGTGTACGACTTTTAGCGGTTTACCATGGCGTCGAGATAAGTGCATTTCAGTACCGGTTTTTTGAGTATTTTCACTGCTTATATTTGAAATCAGATCAGTTACTAAATGTTCCTGTTCTTTTGGAGGCAATTCTGATTGAATTAAGTCGACTAGATTTGCATAACTGTTGTTTTAGAACAAAAATGCACTACTCCTTTTCGCAAAATTTTTCTACATCTTGCACATTGCTTGACAATTTTTTTATTGGTACTACTATTTTTCTTTACAAAGTTCTGATGTCCCGGAGTTCGTGCGAACTCACATAATTTGCATTGCCATTTTATTTTATCTTGCTTCCTTGTATTTTTTGGCAAAGAAGGAAATGTAGAGTAATCGGGAATCTTAACTGCAGGCGAATTCGGATCCTTTTTTCTTCGGTAAATCAGTGTTTTGCAAGCACTGCATACTACTCGTGGAAGACGGTCGTCTTCTTCAGGATTATAAGGAAAAATGTTTTGAACAGCGCTCTGAAGAGCTCCAGTAATTTTTCGCATATCCGCTTTCTTTTTGAAACATAACATGCACACTCTTTCGCGATTTTCTTCATGGGAACCGGCATGAGTTTTCACAGACATTTTTTTAACAAGGTCCAGAATTCGCCAAGAAACTATTCTACCGCGTATAAGTTCAATGTGCAGTTCACCAACTGTGTAACACACTACTTAAGGAGTACGTGGTCTGTAAATAGTTGTCATTAAACTATTTAGTGACACTGACAATCAATCAAACTCACACTAAAATCATACGCGGGTTCATAACCTATTTCTCGTGATGGCGCCACCTGACGAGAAAACTGGAAACTCTAAGCGCGGAGGACTCGTTCAGAATTGTTATAATGTCATTATGACCTTTATTTAGTAAACAACCAATGGTAAAATGTTGAATAATAACATTAAAATAAAAATCAATCCTTTTCATTATTTTTTTGCCCTAAATTCGATTTCTGTCAAAACGGCTCGGGCGATTTTACTATCAACGTGGATTTGAGCTTATTTTATTATACTTATTTGAAATCCGTCATAAAAACCGTGGTGCTAATACGATTGATTTAGCCTGGTTTCAGGCCTACCGTGCCCTTCGTTACTCACGTGGGGTGTAGGCTACACCCCAGCCTCCTTTTTTTGCATGCCACGCCTAGAGTTTTTTTTTCAAGGTTTGCACTTTTAGTACCTTTCGGGAACATTTCATTAAAGAATTTGGCACCAAAAGCGCAGGACAAAACCGATTTATCTCTTCGATAGAACGCTGCAAAGAGTTAAATAGTGATTTTCAACAGTCTGTATTAATTCAATATTTAATATTTTTCTATAAAACTTGTTCCAATTTGTTAATTGGTACTTTGTTAATAAAACGAGAGTACGACAACTATCCTCAGTCTATTATTTATACTATTTTTTTTAATAAAAATCGGCAGGGAGACCTGAGCGTCTGAAAACCGAGACCTCATATACCGAGACTTCGAGTTTTGTTTTCAATTAGAAAATTACGAAATTTATTTTTTTTAATGTTGAGATCATTAGGCAATATCTCAAGCTTTAAAATAAAAAATTTCAATTTTTCACTAAGAAAACGTTATCTTTAACTGGGGTGTAGGGTACACTCCAGGTGAGCTTTAATGTTTCAAAAACCCACGTGAGTAACGAAGGGTTTAATCCAGCAGCTCTGGTGCTGGGGCAGAAGACATTTACAAACCAAACTGGTTTGCCTTTGAAACTATGCAGAAGTTTCTCAAACCTATATATACTCCAGGAGAAATTATGAACTCAGAGGTAAATATTTTATAATTTTTCCAATTTCTCCACTCCGAATAAATCATGGCAATACATCGACAAAAATTTTTAAGACTATATTTTAAAATTTTTAAATGATGCTTCGAATTATTGGAGTTGTGCATAAAATTTAGATACTCCACTAATATTTCTAAAAATCTAAAAGATCCAACTATTCATTTCTCAACAGTCCGGTCATCTGATTCCGGTAATGTTGATTATAAATAGTATTTCTATAAATATTTATAACTTAGTTTTTTGTACATTTGTAAACAAAATAGAATATCATTGGAGTCAGGGATGGGCGTCATAAGAAAAATTAATAATTGAATGACTAATAGTTAAGATTAAATTTTCATTTATCATTCAAATAATTTTGAATAACGAATAAATTTTCATTCATCATTCCGTCATTCTTACTTGGTTGTTTCACTGAGTAGACGATCAAGGTAATTACGAAGTTCTTCCTACAGTTTATCGTGACCAGGTGCACCAGATCGACGATTACGGGAAATGACAGATTTTCCCTACAGTTTTTCGTGTCTAGGTGCACCAGGTCAGTGAGCGCGATAGTCCGACATATGGATCATTTTATATTATAATATATACTGAAAGGATCTACATCTCTCGTAATCAAGGGTTTCCATGAATTGCGGTTATATGCTTTTTTTCCTAGAGGAATGTGAATTATATCCGTATATTTCTAGACGAAAAATACGATGTTTCTTTGTGTACGTAATACGAGACGCCGTGAGGCCCCTGAAATTGGAGAGCGGTATCGAACCCGAACGTTCGTGCATTTGCCGAAAGCACGAACATTTTCCATATACTGTAGCGTGTGGGAGGGTAGGCGAAGGCGTAGTACGATCTCCGAATGTTCGCGCATTCGCCGAATGCACGCATTGTCTGGGACCGGCTTAAGAGCTGGCGGCCGCGGAGGTGGTTCGATAACACCTCCGGCTAGAATTTTATGAGGTGGTTGAGAGAACCATCATGAAGTGTCATCTTCAAGGATTTTGCTAAAAACCACTGCAAAAAACACGTCAGACGATTCAAAAATGAAAAAAATTTTGCTAAAAAAATATTCGTACCTCCGACTTAAAATTTGTATGTTATCTGTTTGAAGGCCACAGATGATGTATGCAAATCGTCAGACGTCTAGGTCACTGATAAAGGGGTGTCAGACGCCCTTAAATTGTAATTTTGGGCGCTATTTTATTGGCGGAGCTTTTCGTCCCAGAGTCGGCCTGTGGAATCGGCTAGGTCGACTCCTGCCTTACTGAGGAGTCAACAGGCCGACTTCGGGACGAAACGCTCCGCCGATAGAATAACGCCCAAAATTACAATTTGAGGGCGTCTGACACCCCTTTATTAGTGACCTAGCCGTCTGACGATTTACATACATCATCTGTGGCCTTCAAACAGGTAACATACAAATTTTTAGCCGGAAGTACGAATATTTTTTTAGCAGAATTTTTTTCATTTTTGAATCGTCTGACGTGTTTTTTGCGGCGGTTTTGAGCAAAATCCTTGAAGATGACACTTCCTGATGGTTCCCCCAACCACCTTATAAAATTCTAACCGGAGGTGTTATCGGGCCACCTCCGCGGACGCCAGCTCTCACTCTAGAAAGATAATCCGTCGTCGAGTTTCCTCGTCCCCCGAGCAAGAACCGTTTATTCAAGGGGATTTGCCATTTTGCTCAACTGCACCGTCCGATGCGCCATGCGCCCACCGCCGCGCCGCTACTCCCGAGGTCGGTTTATTTAAATCGACTCGGAATTTCAAGTCAACTCGTTGACAACGACGGCGCATTTACATTGGCCCGGAAAGTCCGGACTTGGCGTGATGCGCGAGAGGAGACCGGTCCTGCTGTTTGACGCTATATATCCAACGACTCGTTAAACGCATCCGCCGCCGCTCGTCCGGTGACTAGGTGCTTACACGAGAGCCCCATGGAATTAGTCCGGGGCTCGGACCAAGGCGCGCACCTATTTATCAGCAAAGAGTGCGAATGGAAGATGAAAGCACGACACTTCTCTCTCTCTCTCTCTCTCTCTCTCTCTCTCTCTCTCTCTCTCTCTCTCTCTCTCTCTCTCTCTCTCTCTCTCTCTCTCTCTCTCTCTCTCTCTCTCTCTCTCTCTCTCTCTCTCTCTCTCTCTCTCTCTCTCTCTCTCCCCTCTCTCTCGTATCCGCGCATCGGCAAAATCGTCCGTTCTCGTTCCGATCCGATAAAACTCATCGATCCTTCGGTTTCCAGTCCCCTTCGCACTACGTGCGGGATAAATGCGCTCTACCCGCCCCCTCCCTTCCCTCAAACCCAATTCGTTCCGATTCACCCCTACCGCCGGACGCGAAAACGTTCTAATTTATGCAGATAAACGCGACGATACGCGCGACACGATTGTACAAAGATTCGATGGAATATGAATAAACGTTCGACGATTTTAGCGTGGGACATTTCGCGTTCTCTTCTCGCGCTAGACGAGAGATTAATTGTAACGTTATTTCGACCCGACGCGACGTGTTCGCTCGGCTCGCGTGACGTCCAAACGCGACGTCGCGTGCGTTCCAATCTGACCCCTTCGATTCGGTTTAATTATTATTCGTTTACAGGAGGAGAGAGTGGAGCAGTGCCAAGAATAGGGCGAGCACTTCAAGAGTGAGTGTTTTGTTGTCTGCAAAAATGTCAAATTTAAATGGAAGGATGGAAAAGGGAAATATCGTTATATGCGATTAATTATATTGAGAATAAACTTTGCTAGATTCAAATAAATATACTATTGAATAGTCCTCAAGTTCTAATTATTTGAGTCGAATAAATATCTATTAGATTTGTATAAATAGTATTGATTCACCCGGATTATTTGTTAGTCTGATCGATATCCATTCGAGTTTAATAAATATGCTCTTTGGGATATTCGATATTCTCACTCTCTAATCATTTAAATATGTATAGCTTTGAGATGTAAGGTAAAAAGGAAGATAAACGCCCCAGTTGAAGTGCAAGTTCATAGTCGATTACCTCGAGAATGATTAGAGATTTCGAATAGAAGTTTATACAGAAAGTATTTGTCTGTACGTTTACTACGAAAAAGCTACTTTCGATTTTTCACGTATCTCTACTATGTTTCGAAATAATCATTTAAAATAAAACGGAAACTGGGGTGATTATCTCACTTTTATCCTAAATGTAGGTAATTGATATTCACAGAGAGAGAGAATACCTATTTGAATCTGGATAGTTTTTCTCTCAGTCTAACTTCGGGCTAGACAGAGTGGCGTGTACTAGAATCAAAATTATCTTTTTACCAATGAATTTTAGACGAAAGCTAGTATCCAAAGGATATCATTTTTTGGGAACTACGAAAAAGTCTATACCTAATTCGATCTGCGAAAAAGATCTACGAAGGTTTAACGCTTTCTTCTCAGTCCAGCGCATTACGTGCAGATTCAATCAGCCTAATTACGTTTTCCTTTAAATCGAAATACTCGTAGAATCACTGTACCCTGTAGCGCGGTCGATACCGTCTTGTACTGAACGCCAAGAAGAAAACGAAAGAAGGAGTGTTTACGCTAAAAGTAGAATAAACGGCTTACACAATTAGTTTTAAACACGTTAGAAATTTCGCCAACTATTCTTATTTAATTCTTGACGACTTTTACGTTGTAAAATATATCGTAAATAATTTAGCTTCATTGATTACATGTTGGAAATAGGTTTTAATGAAGTATTATGACTTAAAATTTAGTAACGAGTTATTATAAAATTATTGGTGATTCTTACTGACAAAAATAAAAAAACCAAGGCTTGGCAGTCCGAATTTCGTAAAGCTTGACTCGAGTGTCAAGCTTTGCGATATTTACTTGGAGTTTGGTCCCCCGCGTTACACGAGCGATCCGCACTTCCTTTGCCATTCATCGAATTCACAATGACACCCTCCCCCTCCTCTCCCTCTAGGCTCCATCCATCATCACACAGTCTCCAGTTTCCATACGACCAAATGAATCGTAAGGGTTTTTCTTAATATTGCCCTCGATCGATATCCTATTAATACTAATTGACAGCAGCTGCATGGTTGACTGCACCGTGGCGAGAAGAAGCGCGCGCGAGCCACCTGCCGAGGGAGAGAAAATATCGCCATTTTTTATACCGTAACGTCGCGCCCAGTCGCGTCGTACTCGCTCGTTTTGCAATGCCGTTCGAAACGTCAATGCTGCCATAGCATCGTGCGGAGGGAGAAATACGCGCGTTAGATTCATCGTTCGGGTCAGTCAAGAGCCGCGGGACGGTGTATTTCATTGGCATACGTCTAGCGCATCCGATAACTCATTTTTAGAATTTTTGACGCACGCGAAAGGCATCGACGCGTGTCACCGCTGATAGGCAATCGAGAGCAGCCCCTGCAGAATCACTTGACAATTGCGAATTTCCGTGAGCAACCCAGATAGCGCGCCGCGTGGCATCCATGGCGCTTACGGTTGCTACGTAGGTGATACTCAATGTTTTGTAGTTTCAGCAGTAATTGAGGGCTATTAAATATTTTTTGCTGTTTCCGTAACTGTGTAACATGTTATATTCCTTGGAATAGAGTACAAGTAGTATTGGACCATTATTTCGTTACCTATGAACTTTAGGACTAAGTTGGTATAAATCTCATTTGTAGATCAAAATGTGATCTTCAAGAAAGTCTTATACCAACTTAGCCTAAAAATTAATAAATAACGAGATGATAATGATCGAAGCTGATCGGAATAAAAAGTACCATACTTTACCCTAATTATTAAATAATTAAAGTCTATGATAAAATTAACTCGGCAGATTAAATATTTTTTACTTAATTATATATACCTAGTACATATTTGTCTTATTATATATATAGTACAAATTTATTATAGGATAAAAGTAACATGCCCCAGTTGAAGTTGCAAGTTTAGAATTAGAATCAATTATCTTGAAACAATTATAAATATTGAAGAATAGTTTAAGTAAAAAATGTTTGTGTATATCGGGTCTTTGGCTTAATACACGCCAGTAGAGCGGGTTGCATATCGGTTGGCGTTTCCGATCCACTGCGGTTTCCTGTAATTCGGTGGTAATACCGACAGCCAAGACTCGAACCAAATGGACCTATCAGTCCGAAAAACCTTGATTATTCGAAAAAAATACAAACGATTATCAAACTATATCGGAGACGTCTGTCACTTTCACCACTACTGAGATAACCGATGTTTCTCAGACTGATACGTCTACCTATTTGGTTCGAGTCTTGGCTGTCGGTATTAGGTACCACCGAATTACAAGCAACCGCAGCGGATCAGAGGTGCCATCCGATATACAACCCGCTCCACTGGCGTGTATTAAGCAGCTATGATTTTTCGTATAACTCCTCCGTGTTTCGTATTAATTGTGTTCAAAATTCAGGGGGGGGGGGGTCTGCCGCGCCGGAACCTCACCAAGCTTTTAGTTCGAGATTGATCTAGCTGTATAAACTGTTATTCCAAGATTAGAACACACTTAACATCAGTTTTCGAACAAGATTTAGTACTAAATTTTAAATCTTCTTTCAATTTTACACTAGCACGTTATGTTTTTGAGAAAAATTCCGGTGAAAGCCATAAAAATCGAAATTTTGGGTATTTCTTGCTTCATTTCTCCCAAGAACTTGATGTACTATCCTCACGCTACTTACGGGTTTAGATTACCTAAGTATCAAAAAATCAGCTACTTTGTGTCCGCGGAGTATTTAATTCAGCATATGAAATTGGCAATAATTACTGACTATGTTTTGCGATGCAACAAAATTAAAAAAAAAAATAGACAAAATTTCATCAAGTCGCGCACAACTCTAAAAAGTCTGATCCAAGTGAGGAGTAGACTTTCAAAAGGCAGTTTGTCCATATTAGCATTTTTTCAGGAGAGGCCAAAAACTGTCCTTCTTTTAGGAAATAACATTGTTATATTTTTTCGCAATTTTTTGCATAAGTTTGAAAATTTAATGTTATGTTAAAGCTTGAAGTAGTTTGTCCAAGCTAATATGAACAAACTGCTTTTTGAAAGTCCACTTCCACATAAACGGAAATTATAGATTTTTTGAAACTGAACCCGAATCCGTAAGCGAAAAATGCCTAGCAATTAAAGTTTTTAAGTAAGAAAGACGCCTGTCATCTGTGAGCATCATCGCATTCATATCAATGAAATTTAGCTTATATTTTTGTTTGAACTTTATTGAATTATGAAAGATAACACAGTCACACACAAAAAAAAGTGGGGTATAGGTACATTTGATGCGATATATGTTATCCGTAGTAATTTTGCCTCCTAATTACGAATCCGGTGCCAAAATTTATCCATCATATCACAATTTTTTCCTAACCTCAAAAAACTGTGCACAGTCACACAAAAAAAAAGTGGGGTATACTTTTGATGGGATACATGTTATCCGTAGTAATTTTACCTCCTGATCACGAATCAGGTGGTAAAATTTGGCCATCTCTCATATATTTTTTTAAATCTCGAAAAACCAGCCAAAGATCATGATTTTTAAAAAGTTAATGGACTTAAACCAAATTCGGTATAGGGGTTTTTTTGGGTCGCTGATCACGAATCTGAAGTCGGATTTCAAAAATTCAAGATGGCGGATCCAATATGGTGGACGAGATTTTCGAAAATTGACGGATTTATACCAAATTTGGTACAGTGGGGTTTTTTGGGTCGCCGATCACGAATCTGAAGTCAGATTTCAAAAATTCAAGATGGCAGATCCAATATGGTGGACGAGAATTTCGAAAATCGACGGATTCATGCCATTTTTGATACAGGGAGGTTTTTTGGGTCGGTGATTACGAATATGAAGTTATATTTGCAAAAATTATAGTTATCTCTATTATAATAGTTATCTCTTCGGGATTTTTTTGGTAGATAGCGGATCTATGTCCAAATTATACAGTGAATTAAAAAATATAAATATCTTTTCATGCATATAGAAAAAATTGTATAACGAATATACTACGCAATTGTGTTGTGGATGTAGAAATTCCTCGCAGTGTACATTAACCGGCAAGCATATTTTATCTGTTCGTTAACTATATGCGTAACGTACGTATTACGTATGGTTTTTCACTCATTTATGTAATTGTAATGCGATACGTTATTAGAGGAGAGAAATATCTCGATTGTGCAATCATCCTCGTCAGTTTGAATAAAGAAACTCATCTCTTCTTCCTGCTTTTCCTTGTATAATACTTCTATCTACAGTTCGATACTTTAGTCTTTATAATTATCCATATGAAGAAACATTTGTATAGAGGAGGAAGTGGGGTAAAATAAGGTATATTAACACTGAAGATAATCAGAGGCCAACTCGAGTATTCCATTCTACCCTGCTTTTCTCTACAGTAATGTATGCTTGTAAATATATAAAGTATATGTTTAAAAAATAAAATATATAGATAAGAGTCCATTCCGTTAGAAGGATAGGGTATCAACGAGTGAATTATAAGAAAATGGGCGGGTGGCGTTCATGTCATTGATCAAGTAGGCTTGAAACGAGGCCCCTCCTGTTCCGAATCTCTTAGCTATTACACTCAATATAAAAAAATATATAATTATAACCCTGACAGCCACACAGATAGAAAAATCTGGAAGCCTTGCCGTTATAATTGCAGCAACTGCGTCTCCTGTTGCTGACTGTTTGCAGCAAGTCATGCAGAAATCGTGTCCATACAGCAGGGAGCAGTATGCAGGCAGAAAAATGGGCTGGGCGAAGTTCGAGGTGAGGGCCTTCTCCGAGTATACCTATAAGAAGCTCGATCGGCAACGACAGCGTTACTTATTGAATACTCTTATCTTCGTCCGAGGTCTCGCGGGTTCTAGAGTTTATGCAGCCGCTACTGTAAATGTAGCGTTATCGCAGTCTGCATGAAATAGTAGGAGAGCTAGCGACCAAACCGACTAAGATGTTTTAAGAAGGCTAGAAATTTGTAAATAGATGTTTAAATAGTAATTAATGGGAACGGTAATGACCTGTCAAGACATGCCTGGTTGCGTCATTGAGAAATTAATTTTTCAGTTCAAAAAAAAATAATGTTTTATAATACCTACGTCTGAAATTAAAAAACAATAGACAGGCGATTTCGATGGTTGCATTTCCGTGCCAGGCGGGCATATACTCCCTATGTTTTGTGTATTGTTTATGTTGCTTTTACAAAGCTATAATTTATAGGGGATGTTCATTCATCTATTTTAAGGATCTAAGTAAAAGGACAGGTGATTCTGTTGGTTGCAAGTGACTGCCAGGCGAGCATATTATACAGCAGCGTGCGAGGGAAGAAGAGAATTTATCAAGATTGTGTTTGAGTAAAATGCTTAATTACCGACTCGACTTCTACCGGTAAAAATGGCTCGAATACCGACCAAGTCTGGCCGAAGGTGAATTTCAAGGTCCCCGCAACTGGTCCCCCGATAGCCAGGTGACTTCACAGTAGTGGCACTGTGAGATCACGCGGTGACTTTGAGAAACATCACAGTTATGTCTTGGTGCGTGCCCACTGGGGTACTGTGGCATCACGCAGTGTACACAGTGGATAAAGTAGGATTTTGCAAAAGGGGAACGCACGCAGTGACTTTACCGAGGTTTTTCACTGTGTGCCCGTGCAGTGCCGCCGCCTGCCACCCGCCTAGTGGTATCGCTTTTTTTCACACACCCTACCGGGATTCGAACCTGCGCTCTTTAGGATACGACATGCTTCGAAACTGGGAATGCTTTCGCATTCTATCAATTGAGCCACCGACTCTTCAAGTAGTCGTGTTGGTCGACTCCGGTCATAATATAGAAACCCGACATGATAGTGACTGCTCTCGAAGGTTCTCATTAAATTTTTAATATAATTTGATATTTTATTTTTCAAAACAAATGTCAACATAACCACGTAACATAAATAACGAATTTGTAAATAAAAGTAGTTTTGAAAGTGCAAGTGCAATAAACCCAATTCATAAGTGATGAATATCGGTATCGAAGATATCTTATCAATTATAGGAGAGTCAAAAAGGCCACTATAGTGGAAGGAGAAGCGGTATTGAAAGCAGGGTTTGTATTTTCCTGCGGAATCAAAAAGAGAAACCAAAATGCAGTGAAAATCGTCGCTTCTTGCATACAATCGTCGCATGGTACTATTTGCCCTACCGATTTATGTACAGAAGCGTTGCAAAAGCATGTTTGCATCTTCCTCTGGCCCAGCTTCACTTACACGTTACTTCTTTATTGTTGTTTACCAGTAAGATGTTCACTTCAACTTCGTGAGGAGCACTTGTTACATGTGACGATTGTATGCAAGAAACGACAATTTTCACTGCATTTTGTTTTCTCTTTTCGGTTCCGTAGAAAAATACAAACTCTCTCTCTCTGCTTTCAATACCGCTTCTCCTCCCACTAGCGGCCTTTTTGACTCTCCTAGAATTGATAAGATATCTTTGATACAGATATTCATCACTGATGAATTGGGCTTATTGGACTTGCACTCTTAAAATTACTTTTATTTACAAATACTCTGTTTATGTTACGTGGTTATGTTGACATTCGGTCCGTAACGACGGCCATCTAAGGGAGAGCGCCCACCAAAGTGGCGTGGCATAAGACGTGGCAGCGACGTGGCAAAAGTCATTATTTCAACTCGTAGTGGCATGCTAGATGCATGTCGAAACAATGGTTTTTGCCACGTCGCTGCCACGTCTTATGCCATGCCACTTTGGTGGGCGCTCTCCCTTAGGAAAAACGTAACGGTGGTGTCCGACGCACACAAAATTCCGTAAAGTCGTAAGGCGTAAGCGTAAGCGAATAGACCAATCAGGATCAAGTATTCCTTTGTAGCAAAAACTCACGCTCCGAATCCTCACTGTGGCATCACAGTAACGTCACTCATTGTCAGTGACAATCACTAAGTGGCGGCACAGTGAAGCTCCCGTGCCAACAAGACGTGGTGCCACCGCGTGACGCTTGGGTGAAAGTCACGCTTGGCTATCGGGGTCGGTTTTGCGCGGGACATGCGGTAGGTAATACCCCGATAGCAAAGTGGCGCCACCATGACTGCACTCTACTTTCATGCGGTGCATTCGAGTGCATGCACTGGGGTGTCCATCTTTCTGTTCACCATACAGCCACACTGCAGTCACGCAGTGTAAGTACGGTGGATAAAGTAGAATTTTGCAAAAAGGGGGCGATAAAGTAGGATTTCCCGCCTGCCAACCCGCCTACTAGTGTCGGTTTTTTTTTTTCAAACCCTACCCGGCCAGGACTCGAACCTACGCTCTTTAGGAGATGATTCGAGACTGGGAATGCTTTCGCATTCTACCAATTGCGCCACCGATTCTTCAAGTAGTCTTAGCTAAAATGGGTCTTTATACAATGCAACACTGAGATATTTCGGCAAAAATATTTAAATTAAATATTTATTTAAATATTATGTATTGTATAAATGTGTTGCATTGTGTAAAGGTCGGTTTATATATATATATATATATATATATATATTATAATTACCGATATATATAATTAAATTTTTTTAAATAATTTGACTTTCTTTTTCAAAACAGTAGCGATTATGATAATCAATCATTCATTATTTACGGAATAATTTGCACTGTTTGACACATCATTATAATATCAATTTTGTTATTTTCTAATTTAAAAATTTTGCTATCGGGGTTTGAAATCAATTAATTGTAAATTTACAACCGCACACATGCGCAGATCAAAATTTTCAACTAGTTACAAATTGCTTTCCGTGAACAAACCTATTATTATATCAATTTTGTTATTTTCTAATTTAACACGTTCGCTGCGGAACACGCGGCTCCCGCGTGAGATGGCTGTGTCTGCTGGGCGGATCATGCGGCTCCCGCGGCACGCCAACATAGTTTTACGCAAATTTCAAGATTTTAGTACGGGGGTTAACTCAGTGATCTTGATACGCAGGGAACGTGTTCGTTCGCTGCGTATCCGCGGCTCCCGCGTGGGAGGCACAGCTTCACTCAAGCGGGAACCGCGTATTCCGCAGCGAACGTATTAAAAATTTTGTGAAGACAGTGAATTTACCCACATTCACGGTCGGTAAATTTACGAAGTGTGCGCGTCGAAAAGGCACCGCGACTGCACTGAGTGTAAACACTGTGTCTTCATGCCGTGAACCACTAAGGCCCATTTGTTCAGCTTGAACCGCCATTCTTGGTATATTATGTGTGACACGAAATACACAAAAAAACGGCGGTTCAAGCTAAACCAGCCTTGAACTTACATTGAATAAGTGGGCCTAAGTGTGTTCACTGTGTAGCCACGGTGTTCTTAGTTTGTGTACGTCACGCGATCATGCCACGGTGAGACTGTTGTGCTAGTGGCATCACTGCGTACGGCTAGCGTGCAAATGCACGCTTTGCTATCGGGATAGGTAGTGCTATCACAGTCGCACTACAGTAAAACCTCGTTTATCGCAACTCTCACTTATTGCAAGTTTCACTTATTGCAAGGCAGAAGTGTCGTTTATTGCAACCCCTTCGTCTCCCATCGCGCATGGTAGTTGCAACCCTTCCGACTTTCACCGCGCACGGTGGCCAATCACGAGCGACCAGTGCGAAATCGCCTTGAGTCGAGAAGCGGAGGTGGGAGCCCCTCTCGAGTTGCGATAAACGAGAGGCATACGATTCGAGGGGCTTGCAATAAACGAGGTTTTACTGTAATACCGTATGTCCGAGCCCAAACCGCTCAAGTGCCGATACCTATGGCCGATAACTTGAAATTTGACTTCGGCGGTGTTTGCCGACGGTCGAGTCTTTGATAGTTAAAGTTGACTTTAGAAGAGTGCGCTGCGTGAAAGCAAAAAATAATAAAACGTCTGATTTCTCGATAGCTGTTAATTTGAGAGATCGAGGTATTGAATAATAGACGAAACACTTCGATTTCCCGAATTGACAGCTATCGGGAAATCAGACGTTTTACACTTTTCGTTCTCACGCAGCACACACAGCGCACCCTTCTCAAGTCAACTCTAACTATCAAATTCTCGATCGTTGGCAAACACTGCCGAAGTCAAATTTCAAGGTATCGGCCATAGGTATCGGCGCTTGAGCGGTTTGGGCTCGGACATACGGTATGCTCGCCTGGCAGTCACTTGCAACCAGCAGAATCACCTGTCCTTTTACATAGTTCCTTAAAATAGATGAATGAACATCCCCTATAAATTATAGCTTTGTAGAAGCAACATAAATTTTTGTTTTTTTTTTGAACTTTGAAAAATTAATTTTTTAATGATGCAAACCGGTATGGCTTGACAGATCATTACCGTTCCCAAACTACTATTTAAACATCTATTTACAAATTTCTAGCCTTCTTAAAACACCTTAGTCGATTTGGTCGCTAGCTCTTGGATTAAAATATGCGCGTCCTTGCTGCAAACGGTCAGCAACAGGGGAAGCAATTGCTGCAATTCTAACAAGGCGTACAGAAAAACAGCACGGCGTGCCAACAATGTGCCGTTAGAAAATGCCGACATTTTTCTGTCACGGATTATAACCAACGCGTACACTCTTCATCGAGATTTAATTTTAAGATTCGTCTCTTTTATCTCTATATTACAATATTTAAGGACTTCTCCTCCTCCTAGTTATTTCTTATTTTTCTCCCGCTCGCTTCTCTCCTTTATTTTCTTTTCAAAGTATATCGTTAATTAGTTTCCAAGTTGCGAATCGGGTTTCAAAGTGGTTCATCAAATCCACGCTTTTATTTTGCCAGACAATGTAGAATATTTACCGTTACCGTTATTATTACGTCGACGTCTCTCGCGATGACTGGATATATACCTACGTATGTAGATGTGCATTATCCGCGTGAATACTCCGTTACCTTCAAAGAGTTAACTGCGATACATCGGGTAGAAGTTAATACTTAATGCTGCAATTTCTCCTCACGCGCAGAGAAATAAGCGATTCGCATAAATTCCGAGCTCAGCGCGGTGCGAGTCTCGTGGTCGCACGCTGTCCGCGCTAGTCGTTCGCGCCGTAAAGAGAGTTGCGGGTTTCTAACTTATTTTGGGATCTTTTTTTGAACCCCTGCCTTTTTTTTCTCTTTTCCCGAGTCCCCTACCCTAGGGCATACCGTGTAGAAACTATGCAAATAAATATGTCGCGCATTCTTTTCCTAGGTATTGTAGTCAACACGCCGCGATAAAATACTGCCTCCCTTTATATCATATGAGTTTTTCGCGTACCGTTGGCGCGTATATCTATATACCGCGGACCACAATCCCGGCATAAACTCCGAGACGCCCATCTTTTGTGTTTCCGAGCGCGCGTAGGTGTATACAGATACCGACACACATCCCTTATACCTTTTCCCTATGTACTTAGGACTCATATTGTACCGGATGCCTCGTATAGCTTTTTTATGGGACTCTGTCAGTCCCATCTAATTTCGGAGGTGGTGCACTGGCAGAAGACTAGGGTGAATCGAGGCAAACCGTACTGATCCTATATGTGTACAGAACCTTGGAACAAGGATAAATGTAAAAAGTGTGTCGCTCCAGCCATAATTATCTGTTATATCTACAAACTTTTGATTTCGGCTAATGAAAAATAGACAACACAGTAATCCATTTCATAAAATATCAGTGATAGTACGATTTAGATGGTGGTACAATACATATAAGTAATTCTCCCCTATATTCGAACTCTCTCCATTTGGATCACGATCATTTCATTACCTTTCGAGCAAAGTAGACACAATCACACATTTTGAGGATAACGATTTACCTCAATATCAATCATACAATTAGAGTTTCTAAGTATCGGGGTAATTACGATTAAATTGAATGTTATTTTGACATTGATCGTTGTCACTGCGTGTTCCAATTATTGTGACTAAATAATTCTAAGTACATAATGTAGTAGCGAGAAGTATAGGTTCCCATATTGGAAATGGACAATACTTCGCATGCACACGAAATGTCACAAAAATTTTGATATTATCTATGCTCGCAAGTAGGTACACATAGGTACACATAGCTGCAAGACCTATTCGGTTTACTGGTGTCCTATAGAGCAGCGCTTGCCGGGATCCCAGTTAATAAGCTGTACTTAATATTATGAGCTTTATGCGAGTACATTGTCTGCCCAGATCTTCCAGGTAATACTGACATAGGTAGACTAAATACGCCATAGCAAACTGCCCAGTAGCATTTTAGGATTATCTTCTATATTTTATTAACCGAAGACGTTCAGACACCGTGATTCCATTAAGTTTAATTTGTGTAAGGATTATGTGACACCAATATCTACATCGAGATATATTTGGGTAATAATTTTTCCATTTTTAAACGGAATATTGCTACTGGAAGTAAAAATCTACTTATGATAACAAATTGAATAACTCTGCTTCAAACTCCACTTTGCTATATGGAGAGAATATTTATTTATTCTCAAAAGTACGGTCTGAACTCTCCATCTTGTAGAGTATTAAAATGAACTTCCATGTATTTATTTCAATTCAATTTTGTAGGCGAATAAGAAAGTTCTGATATTCTAAAAGTTGAAAATCTAATCGAGTTATGTAATTTTTATAAATAAAGCTCGATTTTCAACACTTATAAGTATCATAATTATGTTGTACACCAATAGCATATTGAATGAATATTTGTAGCTACACGGAGAAAAAATCCTAGAAAAATTGCTGTGCTCCGCACAATAAATTAGGTTCAAAACGCTCTTTTAGGAAATTTTCTTGTAGTATCCATGAAAAATTAATATATATAACACTTAATTTTTGTCAAAACCTAACGGATTTTTTAATAGTGAGCTCATAATAATTTGTAGCGCAGCACAGTAAAATTTGAAGGACTCAATTATTTTATTGTACTGGAAAGGAAAAATTAACGGTTGATTAGGATAAAATAGCGTAGAGATTGAGAAACTTTATCCTGCTGGCGCTAAACTTTTACCGTGCTGCCCGTGAATTACTCACCGACAGAACGGTATACTCCAGGTAAGGTAGAACCCCGAGGGATGCGGCTATACGTACCCTACCGCACTCCGACTCTAATGGGAAAACCCCCTTACCCCTTACCTCCCGACTCACAATCAGGGGAATTTTGGACTTATTGTTAGGTACGCGATGTGCGGAATAAAGCTACCGACCGGAGCGTCCGGTCTTCATTTGTAATCGAGCAACCACCGCGGACACTCCGCCTTGAGCTGTACTACTCCTGGCTAAAATAAACTTCACACGGAATCTGCAGCACGCCCTACCCTTCCGTCACCACCGCCCGATTCCTGTCAATGCATCTAGCAATCCTCGTTTCCACGCGCCGGAACAATTGGTTGGTGTTGGGGGAAAAATGGTATAAGTTCAAAATTGGCTAGAATGTATTGAGTAGATTAATCACTTCTGAAAACGGGTATCTACGGTATAGGGACAAGTGATATAAGTCTAGTCCAAATAACAAAATAAGACTTAGGGCCGGTTTTACAAACACAGTATAAAAACACGGTATAGCGCTATACTGAAAATAACCAGCACGAAGCGTTATAGTTATTCTCAGTATAGCGCTATACCGCGTTTATACTGTATTTGTAAAACCGTCCCTTAAGGGGGGTTCTTAAGGTTACCGCACACTTGGGCGTCGCGTCGCGTCAAAATACCGACTGGATAAAATACATACAAACAAATATACTACCGCTCACTAGAGCGGCGCGGCGCGTCGCGGACGGGGATTCTTCCCTTCGAATCCTTGGCGTCAAACGACGCGTCGTAACGGGATGGTCCTAAAGACTAGAGTCTTTGTCCGTCGCACAATAGACGAAATTCGGAATATCGGTTCTTACCACTCACTATCATCGCGATCGAAATACCTCGTGGTTAATCTCGCGACCAGACGGGCGAATTCTCCAAGACTGGCGCGTTTTTTATTGATAGGATGGATCCACATTCTCTTCTTTCTATTTCTTTCTGACATCAATGCTACCATAAAAGTAATTTCCTCATTAGATTCCTTGCTGCCGTCGTACATCTTGTTGCACTGCTAGATACCGTCTGATTATAATATATTTTATAAAATTTACGGACATTCAAGTCCGAATCTGTCGGTTGCCGCCGGAAAAGTGGGTGATGCCACCATCCATCGCGGAGCGTCACTGAGCCGTGACGTAAAATTTACGGACATTCAGGTAAGAATCGCCGCTCCGCGACGCGACGCGACGCCCAAGTGTGGGGTAACATTTACGGGGTCGTGAACTGGGCGAGAGCACTACCTGGTACCTGCGAAACAGGTACTGCTCTCGCCCAGTTCACGACCCCGTGAGAACCCCCCTTTATTTTTCTTTTGCGGCACGGCAATTTTTCTTTTGCGCGGTACGGCAATTTTTCTTTGGCAGCACGGCAATTTTTCTTTTGCGGCACGGCGATTTTTATTGTTCTCCAGAGAGGTAATATTTACAGTGACACTTAATAATTTTTATACGGCCAATTAGTAATATTTCTTATTGAAATTATTAACTTTTTTGTGCTTGCAGTTTCGATCCAAAATATAAAATGGCACAGCAATTCTTGCCAGAATTTCTGAACAAAAATTCTTGGATTTTTCTCTCCGTGTAGAGGTACAATTTCCTAGAGCATGGGTATTTCCGATTGATTCTGAACTATCATAGAAAAATACATGATCTTTAAGCTAAAATATAAATATCTATAATTTTAGATTATGATCTTCAGATTTATCAAGAAAATCAAATATGTCAAGCAGTGTTTGAATTGATCTACACTGACGTATATTTAGTGTTTCGCTTACTGAGCAAATAATAAAATTATGTAAACAAAAATAAATATATGCAGATTATTATCACAGTATTATGATACTTAAATATTTGAAAATAAGAAAGTATACCTGTAATTATCCGATTATCAAGAAAAGCTTTAACCCGTCAGCACTCGCGCTCCCGTCCCACCGTTCTTTACTCGCGTGATGAGAGATTTTCTCATGGCTGCGCGCGCAACGTATTTGACGCGTAAATCTCAGTTGGCGGGCGAGGGAAATTATTGTACATTTTTTAAGATACATATTATTGTTGAATGCAAAAAATGTACTGGGCAAGTTTTTTTATTTAAAAAATTTAAAAAATTAATTTGAAGAATTCCAAGTTAAGTCATTTATTATTTAGTGTTAACCACGGTAACTACATGTCAGTGATCAAACATGGACGCTAGTTGCAGCGGGTGGTGCACGCCACAGGTAAGTTTTGGTGGTGCACGCCATAGGTTAGTTTTGGATATTTAACACGTGAATCAAACAATTGATTCATGAACTTCGTAGTTTTACTTCAAACTAAGCAATCTATCCAATAATATACAATATATTGTCAAATTATTTTCTTGCAACTAATACATTTATTCCAATACATACAATTAATAAATTTATTCCTATCGGTTTAAATTTTAATTTTTTATCAAAAATGTGATTAGTAAGCCCCAATTGATAAAAAAAACATAATTATCCCACTAAAGAATGTTTTATTAACATCTGCCAAATTAAGGGTTAACGTATTTAACACATTATAAAAGTTTTTAGTTAGATAAATTAAAATGCAAATATTTTATTTCCCTCGTTTTCTACTGTATTCACGCCGTGAGAGAAACTCACATTTTTAGTTTCGCGTCATGAAAAAATTCTTTTTTCGAATTTGACTGAATCTTTTTGTTTTTAATTTACATAATATGAAATGAAAAACATATTTGGTACTGTATAAAAGTGCGACATTTTCGCAGACTACTGTCACGAGGTGTCACTGTACGGGTGTTGCACGGTAAAAAAAGCATTGAAACAATTGCACCGTGAGGTTCGCCGTATTACCCCTTCGTAACTCGCTAGAAACCTACCTTAGGTGGTCGCATGGCGAGCGCTGAGCCGCCGTGCTAAACGGAGCACGCTGTTGCCACATTGACGTTTAGTGATGCGAGCGAGTAGGACGAATGGAAGTGTGTCGTGGCGCAGCACTGTGTCTCGAGCGTTTGTCGGAGAGCTACTCGCACTGGCCGGCTCGGCGCCGCTTTTCCGTTCACTCGGACAATTATCATTTTTTCTTAGTTGCGCAAGTGTATTTTTTGAAAAATTATAGCCATGGGCCGTTTCAGAAATGTTTAAAGGAAGCATTTATATTTTTTCGAATTTTTCTAATAGTAAAAAATATATAAAATCACTTAAAATCTAAAAATGGCGGCGCCGCGCTCATATAGCGAGTGACGAAGGGTTAATTACGAGAAGTTACTTTACCGATGGTTGTGAATGGAGCAAATCTTTTTTTCAGCGTATTTCTTTCACGGATCTATTGTTAGTTTGTTCACAATTACGTTTGATCGATATAAAGATTGCTCTATCACGAGGAACATCTTCAAATAATTTAGTGACTTCGAAAGAGTAAACAGTTTTTAAAGGCACAGCTTCCAATCACAATGGTTCGCGCGTCCGGCTAAAGCGATCCTTTTACTACTTTGGACACGTACAAAGTCAGCTTGATTGAATTCATCGTTCCGCCCTCTAGTTTTCAATGTCCAGGTTTTCCGCTACTTAGTTTTTTCGGTGTCCAGATCCTTTACTTGGTAATTACCCATGTCCAGAGGTTTTGCTCCATAGCTTTCAATGGTCAGAACCCCTGCTTCGTAGTTTCCTGCATTCAGAACTTTAAACGGCAACATTTTCGAAGGACCTAAGCACCTGAAAATTGTGGAACGGGGCGATCGATTCGATTGAGCCAACTATAGGTAATTGAAGTTGTAATAGAGTCGCTTTGAAGTTATATTTGGAAACTTTTAGTTTTTCGGATGGCTCCTCCTCTTCACTAGACCAAATGTTCGCTAAATATTATTACGTATTAATTAAACAGATGTAATTTATTTAACTTAATATCCAATATTTTTTGTTAACAAGACCAGAAAGAGGAAAATTTTGATTATGATTTTTATTTCTTTTTTGGAGCCTCTGCTGTTATCACTGGAATAGATATATTGTCGTTGTAACAATCAAATTCATAACTTATTAGACTTAACACTATTTTCTGCACTAGAAATAACTGCTCATTTCTACGACAGTATGACTTGATTTTTAATTTTAACCCGTTTCTAACAAAAAAAAAAACAATAAGACGAAGATTCCCAATTATTTTTTCCAATTCGCCACGTAGAAATCATTAACCACAATCATTTCTCGCATTCATCATCGTGCGTTATACTCACACGATGATGAATGCGAGAATCCTTGCAGAACTGCCCGCTCGATTACGTAACACGCATTTGCGGTCTATGCGGCGAGTACATAGCACTCGAGATTACGGAATTCTCAATTATACGGGATTCAGGATCATAGAACTCAAAAGCCCTGGATTAAGGGTGCTTATCGCGAGCGTACCTCTCGTCCGGGCTCTCGCCGTGCTCGTGCCGTGTCGTGTCGCCATCGGCAACATATCCCGTGCACGTCCCGCGTGTGAAAATTTCATTTGGCGCGACGCGGCCCAGTCAGGAAAGCTCCGCTACTAATCGAGTGCATGACGCGGAAGGTGCAGCGCGCGTCATCCGCATGTCTAATTCGCCTCGTGGAGAAATTGGCACGGAAGACAAATGCTTCATGGCTCGTTAGCGTTGAGAGTACCAGTCACACTTTCTCTCCCCGCAGCACCGTCTAAACAAATCGCGCGTTTTAAAGTTGTCACTTCTGCGGAACTTTCGATATAGAGTCGATTGTCCTGCCGCATTTGTATAACTCGTAGCGAAGAGCCAAATGGCGCGTAGGTAGCGAGCGAATTGGACAATTTCATCGAACGCGGTGCGATGTAAAGTTCAACGTGCGAAATTGCGGCGCGGGAACAATTGGATCGAGTGTACCGTGGCGCCAAGTGGGTTCCTAGACCTACCTACGCCTCCCCGTGATTACGCGAAACTGTGAGAGGAGCGAACCGTCCTGTTTATGTGTGCAGCGAACGGAACTGTCGTTGTATGGAAAGTGACTTCGACGTGGAATATATAATATAAAATATATACGTTAAATATACCCACACGGAATATACAATGGAGTGTACCTATACAGGCGGAATATTTATGTGGAATATGCAAAGCATAGCGAAAGTACCCACGTTTATACTTGGAGCAATTCCGAGTTAAAAAAAACCTCTGATAAACATACGTTTCGAAGTGAATCGTTCGAAAGTTATAACGCGTCATAAAGTTACCGTACTTTGCGACTGGATGGACAAGTGAACGTTCGTTATACCTCGCTCCGTTCGACTTGGCGAGCAAAGTTGAAGAGTTTGGGTGGATTCGCAATTTCTGTCTGACATAACTTTCTCTCCATTGATACCTAATAAGTGTAGAATCAGTTATACGACATGTCAAATTAGCATGGGAATTCTGGTATGTGGCCTACACCATTCATTTCACCTTGATTGGTTTTGACGCAAGCAAATAGCAAGCCGCTGCCTTTCACTTTGGCATGACGGCCTCGGCCGAGTGTGACCGAGAGATACCGAAGAACTTCCGTCATTCGAGCTACATAGCTATGCCACAATGAAATGTATTGGCTCGCTATTGGCTACTGTTGAACCAGCCAGAGTGAAATGAACGGTACAGGCCACACATCAAAACTTCCCGGCTAATTTGACATGCTCTAAGATGAGATTGTTTTGTAATAAGCAATTGATGGCATGTAGTCGAATCTTGCGAGCAATTCTCGTTGAATAATGTTGATAAAAGTGTGAAAACAGTCAGTGGCAGCCATCATTTGATTAAACAATTTAACCATGTCGTTTATGAAGATTATTGTGTCTGTTTTCATTTCCCTCTTCAACATACCAAGACAGACATGAGTCTAAGATTTATCATTTAAAAAATTGTTCCATTTTCGATAATTCTAGGAACGCCTATTTTATAAACGGAAAATACCCTTCCATTATGGAAGACCCTCAATGAATACGGGATTTCCCGCGGCGTGGTACTTCCACAGAAGTAGGTATGGAAGAATTTTTATTGCGCGCTTCGAGTGCGCGGTATAATAAGAATAGATCGAAACGCAAATGCATCCCAGGAATTTTCAAATAACCCATAGTCTCGCACCCTGTATAGGTGCCAACTATATATTGTCGGTGGATTTGGTTCGCGAAGTAGAATAATGCCCGATTTTCTTATCTCTGGGTAAACGCCATTTTTGCCAGTAATATTCGCTCCTCACAGACGCTCATTGTAGGAATGAGTACATTCTCGGAAAAACGCGTTTCCTCCAGAAGGATTTCTTTCATTGCAAATGTAAATTCTCTCCATTGTAGTACCTCGATGGAATTTCTCTTGGTGCAAAGCGATCGATACTTTGTTGGCATTATTTGCGACAATAAAATTTCCTTTCACAGCGAAGGGATTACTCGCTACTATGAGGAATTCATTTTTGCCCATGTATGGAGAGTTTGATGGGGAGGTGGTTTTAAAATTAGGTATAGGCACAAGAATGATCTACACTATAAGAAAAATTTGCCTTAAATTTATTATAATTGTATATAAAGTTTTCATTAAATGCGTGATTATGAACATTAGTACACCCTCTTATGAAATTTGCATTAAATATTTACTGAGCCTTATGTATAATTATATTATATATTCAATTGAACACACATGTTTCTCACAATGCATGATCTGGCCCTGAGATCTCGGCATATCGTACAACAGCAACGAGCAACAATCAATGGGCAAATAGAATATTATAGGTTAGGTCGAGGATTCTGCTCGCTAATTGGTTATTACTAGCTGACCATTGCCTGTCGCATCTTGCGTGTAGAGGCCGTAATACAACGAGGGCAATTTTCTCTCTTTCCGAGCCTACGAAATAACGAGTCCATCGATATTATACGTAACGACTAACGACCGGTAATGAGGGAATGGGTATCAGGATTAATCGTCACTCTCTACTATTATGAGAAATAGATGGAATAGTTATTCTTTAACTCAATGTATAAAGGTCCCATGGAATTCCATTTCCAACGAATAATTGCACGACTTCGTGCGTTCCAATGGAGGCGACTGGTACCAAAGTGGTAATGGAATTATCGAGACGACACACTTATAAATAGGTTTGGCGTGCCCTCTCGAAGAATTGTCAAGTGTCTCATGGAATTCCGCTTCTAATCGATCGTTTGGATGATCCTAATGGAAACTGTCAATACCAGAGGATCGAAATGGAGTTACCTCGGGGTCACCTTTTAATAGATTTAGTGTCCAATCCGGAATAATTTAGAGATTTCTCTCGGAATTCTATTTCTGCAATCCATCGTTTGGATGTAACTTCAATCGTACGCAATGGAAACAAATCAAGGTCCGAATGAACACAAATAGATTCGCCGTATTCTCTCGAAAGTAATTTGCGAGCAATGACAATAATTGAGATTGAAATCTCACTGACTGTGCCGAGTAAATTCGTTGAGACTGTCGAGCAATCGACTCATTCCTGGTTTTAGGTACATAGTTCTATTTTAAACCATTCGAAATATTCGAACGATTTCTACAGGAGCGTCCAATATTGGAGCTATAATTTGAGCGAACTCAAATAAATTTGACCTACAGTAAAATGTATCTGCAGTATGAAGCGACGATACTAGTGAAAAATTGCAGTATGTATCGCGAATGTATCACCTTTTATGTACCCCATAATTGATTTTGTACTCCTGGGATAATAAACGAATGAAATGCCGGATATCTTGGGTTTCTTTGATGTGTTAACTGATTAAGAATTTATTTATTTTCGGAGGCTTTTTTTCGCGTCGTTTTCCGGAGTCAATAAAGATTTTCAATTGTATACGGTACTCATTGAAAATTATAAACATATCCACGTGTAGAATCAAATTCGATCCCGAGAAACCAGGATCAACATCTAACGGAAGCCTAAGTAATAGTCGCGGCAACTTGAATTAGGCGCCATCATTTTCCGAGTGAAAGATCGAATTGGGTCTCTACCGATCACGGTTCTTTCCTCACCCAGGTAAACATATCAATTTCCCCCCTATATTGATAAACGGAACCTAAGTAAATCGAAATGCAATCTTCAATAAAGTATCGTATCAACGACTGCGTCTAAAGTTCGTCGTTAACAAGTGATTCGGTATATAACTCCTAACAAAGCAGACGCCCAGACAGAAAAATATACGTAAATTGTACAACAACTTTAGGTAGTATTAGCTCACCAGATGCATCAAGGTTATGTACTTTATGAGTCATCACTCATCATCAAGCAAGCATATTTTTATCATTAAATGATTTCAAACTATGTAGTACGAATAAAATGCTAAACATTTATTGAATATATCGTAAATTTAATAATTTTTAAAGAACAATTACCTATTTTTTAAACCCATGTGGCAAAATAAACGTAAACTTTTTAGAACAATCAGTTGTTGTAGTTTGTATGAACGACGCGTCGTGACGATCATACAAGTCCATCTGGACGTATAACGACTACGTAGTAATTGCCATTTCGGCGCTCGCCCGAGAAGTCCTGCTTACAGCCAATAAAATTCCCGCTTCTCTCTCACGGCGGGGCGCCTCGACGAAGTTCGTCTCGCTGCTAAATAACGAATCCTTCATTCGCCGAGTATTATCGCTTTCTATGAAGGGCGGCCGCGCCGGCGAGAGGAATCATCGAATCTCTCGCCGGAAAATGACGCCGGCGAGATGACGCCGATGGCTAATAAGAAAATACACGACGGACTCACCGGTCATCGTAGACGAACCCGGCGTGGAGCGTGTTGTAGTAGAGGGCCGCCGCAACGAGGGCGCAAGCTATGCCTAGGATATCCATGTCACATCGCGGCGGCCTCTTAACTTGTTGCTCGTCCGCGGGCCTTCTCCTCGACCGCTTGATCGAGGCGTCCGACAAGCGATAGGTACGATCTCGACACGCTGTCCTCGTCTTCGCGATGTCCCAGCCGGGCGGGTGCACGACGTCGGTGAAAAAGTGGCGAAGGAGGGGGTCGAGGTGGAAATCACGAGCGGCGACGTCTTTCCTGCCGCGCTGTACCGCGGAGCGGGTCGGACCACCTCTTGAAGCGGACGACGAAGAGTGCGGAAAGACGTGGCAGAGCTGTGCGCGGTGACACTTTTCACTGCACGACACTGTCGAAACGCGAACGCCAATGCCTCGTCGCCTCGGCTAGTTCCATCGTCGTGCTCGTTCTAGCTCTCTCTTTATCTCTCTCCCTCTCTCTCTCTCTCTCTGTCTTTAACACTTGTCGCTACGTTTTTTGTTCCCTCTCTTTTTCGCTCGTTCGTCGAACGTGTCTCGTCTGTACGCGCGGAGAAGAGCGGCGAGAGTAACGGCGACGGTAGGTATACGTATAACCCAATGTGTAAGAAGTCGCTTTCGGTCACGAGGGACGGGAGACCCGCGCGACGCGGCGCATGTTCTGGATACAATCGCGAACTGTCGCGCGCCCCCCCGAGGACGAGAGCTTTATACGGAACGAGCATCGATCGGACGGGCGCTTGCGCCCGCGTCTCCGCGCTCTCTGTCCGCCGTGCTTTTCGCTTCTCTCCGCGCGTCACGACGACTCTCTCCTCTGTACCTAGCGCTCCGCGCGGGGCAAGTTCTCTCGGCTTTCGCAACTTTGCGAGAGCACGAGGCATCACGAGCATGCGGGTACGCCGGACGCAAGGACGTACGTGCTCGATGCGGTAGCCCGCGTTTGGCTCATGTGCGCGCGCGTCGCTATTTGTCCCGCTCCGTAGCGGCGTGGAGCGGGGGAGATTGAGATAACGCGAGCGCGCACCTGGAGGAACGATGACCGAGGGCCACGCGATGGATCGGTCCACGGTGCTGGCTAAAGTGGTTTTAATTCCATTTTTTTCGGTTGCGGCTTTCCTTCTTTCATGCGCGCGCGCGCGGGCAACGATTTTGAAAATTGATCGTCGGGTCCCGTGCAGGAATTGACTATCGGGCCAGTCCTAGCCCAGTACCGGTAACCGAGACCCGATACTGGCACGGCACTCTTGCCAATACTGGACGAATACTCTTCACGATCAAATCGGGCCAATATTAGCATTCAAGGCTGTCACGGAACTGGCTTCAGAAGTTGACCCGATACTGGGTGCAAGTAACGGCACTTGATGCGAAAGTAAAATTCGGAGAATGGCCTATCTACCGTACCAGTATCAGGCTAATTGTTTTGATGATTACCTAATGACTCTCTCGATGAAACAAAAGTGCGAATATGGACTTTTCTGTGGCGTCAGTCTCGGGCCAGTTACAGTGCTCCCTGGCTAATTCGCTCCCTACGCAATTCGCCGCGTGAGGGAAAAGATGTCCTCCACTTGACTCGTGACGTCATACGCGAGTTGATGCGCCGGAGAAGCCGGTTAGGTTATTTTGAAAAGCGCGCGTTAAGGGGAGGTTCTCTCAGATTCAGACGAAACTAAAGCAAAGTTTGAGAATTTTTTGTGGGATAATGAAAAGGCATACGAACTTCCGGTTTTTATGGTTTTATTTGTTCATTATTCTAAAATGCTCGGAAATTTTTATTACGAGGAAATTCAGTATGGCGGCTCCAAAATGGGGGCTCTCGTATGCCTCTGCACGCGAGACATCGTCCGGAAACTTCAGGTCTGCAGCCTCTTGTAGTGAACTGAAATCAGTCTTAACTTAAAGTCATCAAAACTTATGAAATTCTCTATGGCTTATACCTAATTAGAATGAATGTGGACAAAAAATAAACCAAATTATGGACATTAAAAAAAAGTGAAATTTTCACACCCTTTTTTTTGCGTGGACCTCGCTTAAAAATGATGAATCAACAATTTTTCATGCTCATTCTAGGTATAAGCCATACAAAAAAATATATTTATTTGGGCAGACTTTGAATGAAGTGAATCGGATCAATAGATCAAGACCTGTGCTTGGAGTTATGATGAAAAGGCAATTCAATATGGCGGCGCCATTTTGGAACCGCCATATTGAATTTTCTCGTAATAAAAATTTCCGAGCATTTTAGAATAATGAACAAATGAAACCATCAAAACCGGAAGTTCGCGTATGCCTTTTCATTATCCCACAAGAAATTCTCAAACTTTGCTTTAGTTTCGACCGAATCTGAGAGAACCTCCCCTTAATCGACTTGCGATCCTTCTTGCACACTCCTGCTGTCTCTGTCTTAGCCACACCTCTTGCGAGCATAGTGGGGGCCCTGTCTAATTCAGCAATTCTTAGAATTCTCGGTCCCACTACGGGCGAATTAGCCAGGGAGCACTGTATTTGGCCGGCTTATGAACGACATTTGGTAGATCAACCGGCTCAGTATTGGCCTTATACCTATTGTTACCAATACTGGTTCAATATAGATGACAAGTACTGGTAAAGTAACACAAGCAGTTTCGGGCTTTTATTTTAACTCTCCATGGTCACCTGTCCGTACAGTTCCACGATGGTCACAAATGGGTCGCATTGACGTAACCAGTTTTTAAATAAAAGCTACACGAACAACGTCCGTCCAATTTAGACCGACAAATTATGGAACATTCTTCGAACATTGTAGAATATAAAATCACCGTGTTTACGTACAAAATGAAATGATGACATATTCAAAAACGACCATGAATATGTAGATACATAAAAAATGAGCTGCTTCACTAAACGTGTAAAAATGTCTTTATTTTTAGAGTTTTCTTAATAACGTCAACGGATGATTCTCATAAGATATAGTACAATACTTTGATGCATTAAATAGTTCTATAGTACACGTTTCAAAAACAACTTTTTCCGAAGTCCGAAAAAGGTTCGTAGTGCGAGTTTTTAAGAAGTCATTTGTTCCAAAATTTGACGAGGGTCTAGTTATGATTGTAAAAAAAGAAGTACAGTCAACTTTAAAATTGAAGCCTGGGTCAAGTGAGCCCTTGGTGACCACATAGGGTTAAATTCAAAGTAGGTGCGATACTGGGCCGATTGCCAGTGTCGAGCCCGTTTACGACCCAATGATGTCGCTCGCATGATGTCGGCGATTCCTATAATACATGCAATAGTACATTCTATATATTGGTTGTTGACCCGAGGCTGCGATACGACCTAATTAGGTGCCCATACACACAGAGTTCAAACTGTCGGTTTGGAACGGCGCGGTTCAAAAGGTGCCCATACACACAGAGGTCGAACTGTCGGTTTGGAACGGCAGTTCGAACCGTCGGGTCGATCCGTCGGTTTTAACCGTCGTCGTCCACTAACGCAGAATAGAAACCCGCGGGTAAAACTGACAGGCCGGCCGGCCGCAAAACTGCAGATCGACCCGTAGTGTCGACCGACAGTAGACGGGCTGAGAAAATCGATTTTGTTGCGCTTGTACTTTATAAGTGTACGATTTTAATTCTTCTTTTTTTAAAATACTCGGAAAAATATATAGAACAAATGTGACATAAAGCCAAAGTTTGCTTTTTAATTTTTAATAAAAATGTATTTTTTGTACGGCTTTTTCTTTAAATATCTCGAAAACTATTGACAAGTTATCGAGACATGCTCCGGAAAAAATTTAGAGAATTTCAAGATGAAACGATTGGTTTTTATCTCATTTTGTTACGATGAATAGTTCTCGAGATATTGAATTTTATATATAAATACGCGCCGTAGCGCCCGCGCGCTCTTGTAAACAAATGCCTCTAACTTCACTAAAAATTGGTATTTTTCGATGATTTTTGTTTCGTTTTAAAAGTAATGAAATATTGCAATCATCAGAAACAAAAATTTGTCAATTTTTTCGGTTTTACGCCAGAGCATCAAAAGTGCATTTACACGTTTTAATAGCGAAAAAGGTTTTTTTCGTAGAAAATTCAATATACTCCTTTTTTAAATACTCACTTGATATAAACATAATTTTCAAAATTATTAGTTTACCAAAATAATTGAGTATTGCTTCGGTTCGGAGTCGAGAAGCTCGAGTTTAGCGTTTCCCGCAGGTGCGACAAGGATAACGCGACGTGAGTTCATGCGTCAGAGAGATAATCTCAATCTCGTATAGAATGAAATCGTTGAAAATAGCAATTAAACCTCGGTTTTTTATAACTTTTACTAATTTTAGTTATAATACTAATCAACAGAAAAATTACGTTCAAGTTGGACACAAAACGTGACAGATGAAAAAAAAAATGTTGGAAGATTTAATAATTTATTTTACTATTTTTTAAAGAATTAAGGCTTTATAAAATTGCAAAAGGTTATTAAAAGTAATGAATTATATCTAAGGATATTCTGAAATTAATAATCTTCATCATCGTTTTGCATGAGAGAGACCGGTGAATTACTATTACATACTTCTACCCTGTAATAATAATTATATTTTCATGTTCAATATCGGTAGCGGTACGAACCGACGTTCCGTCTGTCGTGCTAAAACGCATGTTAGTGGACGGCGGCAGTTTTTCCCGTCGGTCTGGACTGACGGGTCAGCCTGACGGTTCGATCTGGCGCGTCGCGCGCCCACTAACTGAAAGGTAAAACTGCCGGTTCGAACCGCGCCGTTCCAAACTGACAGTTCGACCTCTGTGTGTATGGGCACCTAAACCGGCAGTTTTACCTTTCAGTTAGTGGACGCGCCACGCGCCAGATCGAAGTGTCACACTTAAGCTAGGAATCCACTACACTCGACCCGACGCGACTCGACTCGACGCTACTCGACACAACGGTAGTGCTTCGTCCTTTTAAATTTTAACGTACAAGGATACATCGTGTATGGCTCTATAATTTTTCCAATTATTGCTTCTCTGTAACATCTATACAGATAGAAATTTACTATATATACCTATTTATGTTTACTTGGTCTATTCAAGGCTTTTGAGATTTCTTCTCAAGCTTCGTTGCATATATTATATTTTGATCTCTACATTTCAAACTATGTATATTTTACAGCATCTCATATGCTCTAACTTTATTAATGAGATCCTCCTCCATTCCCCTGCGAAATTAATGTAAAATCTTCGAACTGCCCTTCTAGACTTTCTAAGCAAGACTGCCGCAATTCAACTGTTCGTTCATCAGTCCATATCTCGATGTGCACGCAAACCGTGTCCACTAGGCTCGACTCGACTCGACTCGACTCGACGCGACAAATTTCTGGCCAGCCAGAAAAGTGTCGTGTCGAGTCGAGTCGAGTCGTGTCGAGCCTAGTGGATTTCTACGCCATTTAAATACATGGAAAATCATGCGATCAGAAACGCGTCGTGTCGAGTCGCGTCGAGTCGTGTCGTGTCGAGTCGAGTCGAGTCGAGTGTAGTGGATTCCTAGCTTTACCCGTCAGTCCAGACCGACGGGAAAAACTGTCGCCGTCCACTGCTTATGGCCAGCTTAACACGCTTAACGTTGCCTGTGGCGGTTCAACCTGTCAGTTTATAAACCACGGATTTCTATTCTACGTTAGTGAACGACGACGGTTTCAACCGGCAGATAAAACCGGCGGTTCGAACTGGCGGTTCAAACCGACAGTTCGAACTCTGTGTGTATGGGCACCTATTGGTTCTAACGACTTTCAGTGCCACACAATAGCTTCTAAAGAAAATCCTTAAGTCACGATCGCTAGGCAGTCGTAAACACGTGGTCACGCGGGAAATGCCAGACATTAGTTAGGGTTACTACTCTCCAAAATTAGCGCTCCCCGGTTACCGTCATAAAAATAAGTCGCCAAAAAACAGAATATTTTCATTTTAAGGATACATATCGAAACCCAATAATTTTATATCATTTCAACAATTAAAGTACTACGATTTTCAACATTTCTTCCTGACGCGATCCTCGCCATATTTTTATGGGTACTAGAGGAACAGGGCTTAGGGATTTTCTACAGAAACGATTGCCAAGTACCTACTGGTAAATCGTTAGAACCAATTATTACAGTATCCTCAAGTCGATAATCAATAGCGTACGGTTTAGAGAGTACTACGGCATATTGCCTATGTTAAGCTTCCTCGAATACACACTGTCTATGTACCGAGTGGATATCTGAACGCGGGCCATAGAAATTGCATAAGTGTGAGTGAGAACATGCGGCGAGTGCATAAGAGCCTCTCTGACGCACACACTCCAATTGTACTAGTCTAAGGAAATGTGTGACAGAGAGGCTCTTGTGTACTCGCTACATGTTCTCACTCGCACACGTACAATTTCTATGGCCCGCGTTCTGAGATCCACCCTGTATGTGATGTATTATATAATAGCGCATAAAAACTCATCAGAGCATGCCAAAGTCGAAAAAGTAGGTACCTACTCCAAATTAACACGTAGATATTGTAGCTTTCCTGGGTGATATATTAACAAGAGGTCCACAATTCAACCATATACGGAGAAAAAAATCTTAGAAAAATTGCTGTGCTCCGCACAGTAAATTTGGTTCAAAATTCTCTTTTAGAAAATTTTCTTGTAGTATCCAGGAAAAATTAATATATGACTTAATTTTTGTCAAAACCTAACGGATTTTTTAATAGTGAACGCATCAAAATTTATAGCGCAGCACAGTAAAATTTGAAGGACTCAGTTGTTTTATTGTACTGGAAAGGAAAAATTAACGGTTGATTAGAATAAAATAGTGTAGAGTTTGAGAAACTTTATCCTGCTGGTACTAAACTTTTACCGTTATGCCCGTGAATTACTCACCGACAGAACGGTATCCAGGTAAGGCACAACCCCGAGGGACTCTGACTCTAACGGGAAACCCCCCTTACCCCTTACCTCCCGACTCACAATCAGGGGAATTTTGGACTTATTGTTAGGTACGCGACGTGCGGAATAAAGCTACCGACCAGAGCGTCCGGTCTTCATTTGTAATCGAGCAACCACCGCGGACACTCCGCCTTGAGCTGTACTACTCCTGGCTAAAATAAACTTCACACGGAATCTGCAGCACGCCCTAGCCTTCCGTCACCACCGCTCAATTCCTGTCACTGTATCCAACAATCCTCGTTTCCACGCGCCGGAACAATGGGGAAGTTCTCTGCCAAAGTTCACCACTTGGCGGGAGCACCACTGCCTAGACTTTTCCGCGCGCATTTCAGTCCGTTAAATACAACAATGAATTATTTATTAAAAAATTACATATATATATATATCGATAATTCGAAATCTGTAGTCTAGCAGTTGGAGCATAAAAATAATGAGATTAGACATCTATAAATGTATTTTACGTATATTGATCTAAATCGTTTGAGGTTTAAGGTAGTTGGACCGCTATAGTACTTTTCGAGCAATTTTTTAAATCTTGCAGATTTTAGATTATAAAAAAACTGATAACTTTTCCTTATGAATGAAATCATTCTGACGTTTAGAAATAGAGATATTCGTTTTTTATTTCTCCATTGAAATCAATGAGACAGGGCAGTACTACGCCGCGCGCACGCCCGCACACGCGCGACTGCGGAGGTTCCAGACGGCCCTGTCTCATTAATTTCAATGGAGAAATAAAAACCGAATATCTCTATTTCTAAACGTTAGAATGATTTCATTCATAAGGAAAAGTTATCAGTTTTTTTATAATCTAAAATCTGACAAGTTTTAAAAAATTGCTCGAAAAATGCTATAGTGGTCCAACTACCTTAACCCGGCATCCGACACGTGCAATTTTTTTCACGAGTTCCGACAGGTGGGGTGTGATAAACCCCAAATTCAAATGAGGATTTTTATTTATCTGTTATATTTTAATGAGGAAATTTTACTGTTTTATGTTTTGTGGTAGTATATTTATATACGAGAATAAAACAGAAGTAGAAAAAGAGTATTTTTATTATTTATAACACAAGTTACAACTTATAACATGAATTTTTGAAGTATTATTATTTCACAGTATTCTTAGTTGATAGAAACCGAAACAAATATGACACAAACAGTAAACAAAATTATAGAATATATTCTACATTTATGAAAGAAAAAAAACAGAACACGTTTTCATAAAGTAGTAAAAAAAGTTATTGACTATTGATTTCGGAACATTTTTTGCAGTATGTTACAGAGTGTTCAAGACATATAAGTACATCGCAGGATTCACATACGTATTTAGTTTTCCTATCTCTAGAGCGAGGACATTCTGAACACCTCCCTTGCTAATTTGGTCTCCTCTTCTTGGGAGTTGGTTGTGAATTTTCATCCAAAATTGTTCGAGTGTTACCTCGTAACTCCGCGTAAGCCTGGGATTCATCATTCTTTGTTTCTGCTGCTCTTTTATCAACTGAAGTCCCAATTGTTTAAGAAAAAGTCTTCTTGGTAATTTGTTATAATTGAGGGGGTCAGAAGCCAAGGGGTCCAAGTAGAAATACAAGTTTTCCGAGATGCTCCACATTAAAGTATTCTTGTTCTTTAAAAATACCTGCAATTTTCCTTTGCCTCAAGTGTATAAGGTGTATGAATAGTTCATACAGCTTATATATTTGAGGCAAAGAAATTGCAGGTATTTTTAAAGAACAAGAATACTTTAATGTGGAGCATCTCGGAAAACTTGTATTTCTACTTGGACCCCTTGGCTTCTGACCCCCTCAATTATTGTTAGCTTTCCATATGACATAGCTATTGATTCCCGCAGTATTTAGCAGAGAAAAAAATAGTGTTATTTTGGCTATCGTCGACTGTTGCGCGCTACATTATAAGATGCAGACATCTGGTCCACCACATCAACCCCACATTTAGTTCCATTATAAAATGTGATTATTTCTGGAAGTTTTTTTGTCGAGTTTTCAACTGTATCGTCATGATGAAGAGACGATATTAGTAAAGCAACTTTGCCCTTTTTTGGACAATAAGAAACGAGAGTGTATCCTTCTTGAAATCCAAATATACTAGAATATCGTTCCCTATGTTTTAGATTCAAAAACTCTGGCGGTATATCCCGCTTATTTTTTCTTATGGTTCCCACAGCAGTCAGTTTATGAGTTTCGCGCAACTTCACCAGAAGGTCAAAACTGGTGTACCAGTTATCAAAGGTAATGTTACGTTTTGTTCCTGATACTGGAGCAACTAACCTATCGACTATATCTTTAGGACTATTGCTAACCCTAAATGGACCCTCGGGTTGTTGGCCCACATATACCTCCATATTTACCACATAATAGGTACGAGCATCTGCAAGAGCACTTTGATGCCATATTTGGCAGGTTTATTCGGAATGTATTGTCTGAATGAGCATTTTCCACGAAATGCTTCCAGCTTTTCGTCGATCGTCAGATACTCAGATGGAGAGTAAGCAGCTTTGCAATTGTCTACAAGTTTTTCAAAAACACCTCTGATGTGAGCCAATGTATCAATACTGGATCTTTGGCCTCGATTATTCTTATTGTCAAAGCGCAAACAAGACACTAAGAATTCCAATCGTCTTTGGCTCATTGTGCAGCGAAATATTTCCATTCCAGTACCGTCTACATTCCATAGCTCATACAGATGACGATGGTTATTCCTAAATATACCGGTCAAGTAAAGAAGACCGAATACCGCCTTAATTTCAACCACAGATGTTTCTCCATAATGGGGAGAAGCTTTCCATATATCGGACTTCTCTATAATTCTTTAGTTAGTGTGCTGGACAATGTCAGCAATAATCTGCTCATCGATAAATAATAAGAAACATTCAAGGGGAGTTTTGGCACTTTTTGCGTAATTTTTAACTCCTGGCAAGTGAGTAATAATATTCTCTGCTCTAGTTCTAACATTTCTGTTACTACATTTTATGCACCATTTTCTTCCATTCTTTCCCAAAAAGTAATTTTCTCTATTCGATTCTACAGTTTCCACTTCCTCTTCCCCTTGCTCTTCAACTTCAACTTCCTGTTCCAAGTCAGGGTAGTTGCTAGATATACTCACATTATCTATTTCTTCATCTTGCTCTGAATCGTCGTGATCAATTACCTCGTCATCATTTTCTAAATCATTCCAGAGATTGAGAAGGCGTTCTTGTTCTTTTTCAAAATCACCCATTATTCTGTGCACTGTTATAAACAACATAACTATTATTTTAAGTTATAAATAATTAAAAATAAGTTACTTACAGATATAAAGTATCGCCAATAGATAACGTCAAGGGAAACAAAAAATGTCACGAGTTTTGACAGGTGGGGTGTGAGAAACCCCAATACACTTTGGAACGACGTGATCCGTACGCTGGCAACTTCTTGACTGACCTATGTACAGTGTGATGTGTAAATTAATATATCCTAGAAAGCTACTGAGGCACTCGGGTCGATATAGGCGCGAATTTTAAACAATTATTTCGTATTTTCGAGGCGCTGGGGTTTGTTACACCCCACGTGTCGGATGCGGGTTAAATCGTATTACATTACGTTATGTTATATACGTATGTAATTGATGGAAAGCACGTCGTCCTGTGGTTATTTCAAGGAATGATGGCATCTGCATTAATGTCTTTGTACTCTGAAGAATTTGGTGACCAAAACGTTGGATCCAAACTACTGCTATTATTATCATTTGAAGTTGAGGTGTTCGGCAAATTAAAATAGTTATTTGCATCGTACAAGCATAATCTGAAATAAAAAATATATTGCTCATGATCTAACTGATCATTTCTTTACCATACGTGTATTCGAAAGATTTCTTTGTTTGATGAAATTGTTAAGGTTATGAGGATTGTATCCACATATAATTTTGAATTTATCTACCTGTGTCCAGAAGATCTTTCTTCTTTCCTTGCAAAGAAGCTCCCCGACGATTTAATTCACCTTCTAACTGAGCTACTGTCCAATTAAAATATTTGTCACTCATTCTCTGTTCATATCTATCCGCGTAATGTACCAAGTACTGCAGTGCCCTCTGCGCTGAGCTTGACAAATACGGATCCACATTGGTTGGTGTTGGGTGAAAAATGGTATAAGTCCAAAATTGGCTAAAATGTGTCGAGTAGATTAATTACTTTCGAAAACGGGTATCTACGGTATAGGGACAAGTGATATAAGTCTAGTCCAAATAACAAAATAAGACTTAGGGCCGGTTTTACCAACACGGTATAAACGCCGTATAGCGCTATACTGAGAATAACCAGTACGCAAGCGTTTTACCACGATGGTATAAGTCTGGAATAGGATAAAGTTTGGAATAAATGCAGGGATAGCTTATCCGGCAATTTCAGCGCTGGATAAGCTAGCTATCCTCGGTATAACCTAACTTTTTGTTTGTGTCCTTACTCTTCCGTGACAGAATCATAATAATTGTTATTAGTTGTGAAATGGAGTTGATTGATGTGCCAGTTTTCGAATCATCATCTGATGATGAAATTGACGTCTTACAAAGAATGAAAAATCCTAGAAAAATACGTGCCCGCGGTAAGTAAATAAAGGATACATATACCTACTAATTTATAACCAATATCTAATACAAAACTATTCCAGAGTTGACTATTTCGAAGAACACAATGATGTAGAATTCTTCACTTGATTTCGTTTGGAAAAACAAACCTGTCAGACATTATTGGGACAAATGCGACATCGCATTGCTTCGAGGTCGCAAAGAAATGCAGCAATTCAGCCAGCAACGAAATTATTGCCAACTTTAAGAATTCTTGCTTCGGGATCAATGCTAATTACTGTAGGTACCTAATCGTTTTTGTCATAATGTTAAAACTTTTAATTAGTTATTATTATATGCCGCCACCCCTGCAACCTCCGACGACTCCTAACATCACGAGGAGAGCTAGTTAACAGGACTACAAGTTCGTCGATCGGCATAAACCGCCACTGATCTCCCAGAAATCAATGAGCGACATACTGAAAAACATCGACAAAGTCAAATTGAAACTCGTCACAAGGTACGATTAAACAATTTTATCGCGGTAAACTTTTAATTCGCCAGAAACAAAGAGGAGTTTCGCATTTTCAGAATGTCGTGGCTGCGAAGGATTGATTTTGTTCACAGTGGGCTTTTAAACGTGTTTTTCAGATCGCCGGGTGGAAGACCTTTGCGAGCCAACCGAGAAAATAGCTCTTGCAACGACCTTCACGAGATCTTACGGAAACGATATATCGCAATGCAATCGCCGGACAGTAGAAATTCCACCGCGACGTTGACGTTCGTAGATTCGTTCTAGATTAAGAATTCGATGATGCTCAAGTTCTCTAGGTCGCAGCATTTTCGCGTCGGACGGTGCTCCGAGGAACGGCTATTGTAGCCTTCCTTTCCACGCGTGAGATTGAATCATATGATTATAATTTTATCTGAGTCAGAGCTCTGAAGAATCAAAATTAATAGATCTCTCTTCTTTTTTTATAAATGAGTTTCCCTGCGAGGTAATTTCGCGCGACACATTTTAGATTATAGTTCTTTTTTAATAGGAGGATAGAAGCTCATAGAAACGTCGGGAAAATTTTGTTTTCTCTCTTCGCTCTTCTACTCAGAAAATGCAAGTTTAAATTTAAAATATACGCACGCGGGTCTCTAATCGCGAGAATCTAAACGGTGCCCAATAGTATCAACCAAAGAAGTCATCTACCATTGCATTGTCTTCTATAAGTAACATTTAAATTTATCTAGGTAGATATTATACCTTTCTTCTCAATTCGCGTGATTGCAGAGTTTTCAGGATCAGAAGTGATACATCCGTCGTACGATGTAGAATATGAAAAAATTTTAGATTTGCATTGATACACTTTTGTAAGATACCTCGGCACTAGACATCAAGACGTACAACGCTCTTTGTGTACTTTTTAGATAGGGTCGCGTATACTTAAAAAAAACGATAGCATTGTACCGCTCTATTTAATCTCCGAGTAATGTCACCGCGTGATAAATCTTAAGTTGTAGCGATTTAAAAATTTATAGATTTTAGAATATATATTTTTTCCGATACGAGGTTTTGATCAAATGGAGCAATTTTACGTTGTAATTACTATTATTGATGACCCTCATAGTTTTTTTTGAGACTGAACACATTCTTGTTGGTGAGATATCGAATGTTTGGACGTGTTTTGTACCTGATGCTTTTATCGACGACTCGAAAATAAACGTTATTGTTACGAAAATATAAATATATTATTATCTAGATCAAGAGACACGGCAGTGTCTCGCGGCATGTTCGTTCACATGTCGCGAGCGCGCACCCGTGTCTCTTTACACCACAAATGTCTGCCCCCTGCACCCCTCAATTTTTACATCGAATTTTCTCAATAAATATACGGTTATAACCAAAACTATGCTTAGTTACGCCATATAAATTGACTATTCTCTATTGATAGAGACCAGAATAAATGTTATAAGTTATATATTAACAGATTTTTCCTTAGCAACGCGAAGCCACGCCCCTTGCGCCTAAAAGTCGAGAATCCGATTTCTCGGGCGATATATATATGAGGAGCACAGTTCCAAAACTCGTTTAATCCATTCGCAGTTTGTCCTATAATTGCTAATAGTTTAGCGATTATAAGACAAACTGCGAATGGACTAAATGAGTTTTGGAACTGTGCTCCTCATATATATATATGTCAAAATCTCACAAAAATTCCGCCTACCTTCGGCGATAGTTTGCCATGATCGAAAATATGTACACAGATATGGCCACACGCATACGCCATCAAATGTATGTGAGAGTGTGTGAGAGAATATATTCCTTAAATGTTTGGGTATTTTCAAAGTTAATAAAATATTTCCATTCGCGAAACGATTAACCTCGCGTTTATTTCGATCCTCGGACGCGCTTGTTAATAAAATGTAAAAATTCAGTGTAATCGGAGATATGAATCTCAATAGTGGTGAATGTGACAGACGCTCCGTATAGTTTAATAATCGTTTGTTTTTTTTCGATAATCGAGATAGTGAAAGGATGCAGTGCTGTATTTCTCTGGTTGCCTGTGCATAAAGAGCAGGAAAGGAGACGGCAGTATCTCAGAAGAATTACCATCAGATAAGTTTAATTGCCATCTGACAGCTTTAACCTCACTTTCGATGGAAGGACAATTATCTTTGTGATAATTCTATTTTTTGTTTCAGCGTCATGCGAGCACGAGACGAATCGATGGCTGTTCTTCTCTGTCACAATCAAACCTGTGGGAGAAAAATAGGAGATTCAATGGAATTGGATCACAACAATCAAGTAATTACTTTATCATTATTTTTTCTCTATCGATATATTTCCTCTTTCGTACTATTACAAGTTCCAATTTACACACCGACCTGTCAAACCTGAAGTGTACATGTACCTCACTTCTATTTCATCTGTTCTTTGTCTCCGTTGTAACGACAGTCAATGAGGAATCACTGATACCGATTAGGGTTCGAGGGTTATTCCTTATTCTTTGTAGCACAGCATCGATATTTTACTGCACCTGCTTTCTTCTAGGACTTCCTAAAATAATTATAAAAACCCCATATGATTGTTATTTACAATTTGCTACAGATCGTATGCGAACCCGAGGGGGTTTCTTTCGAACGAAGGATCATCCACTTGTTGTTCCAAGAACCAGTTGCATTAGTTCATTTGGCGAGCTGGATCTGCTGTCTCGAGTGCATGGACGTGTGCCACTTTAAATGGATATTTTGTAATTTCCATCGTTACATCAGAGTCGAAGAAGAGATGAAATAGAAGTGAGGTACATGTACATTTCACGTTTGATAGGTTGGTATATAAATTGGAACTTCTGATAGTATAATACGAAAGAAGAAATATATCGATAAAGGAAAAATAATAATAAAGTTGTTATACTACATTATTGTAATCTAATTCCATTGTATCCTTTACTTTTCTGCCACGACTTTGATCGTTTATAGTGAAGAAAAATCAAATTTATTGGTTGATCCATCTACTATCAACAATCAAAGTTGTGGCAGAAAAATAAAGGATACAATAGAATTGGATTACAATAATGTAGTAACTACATTATTATTATTTTTTCTTTATCGATATATTTCCTCTTTCGTATTATACTACCACAAGTTCCAATTTATATACCAACCTATCAAACGTGAAGTGTACATGTACCTCACTTCTATTTCATCTCTTCTTCGCCTCTGATGTAACAATGGAAATTACAAAATATCCATTTAAAGTGGCACACGTCCATGCACTCGAGACAGCAGATCCAGCTCGCCGAATGAACTAATGCAACTGGTTCTTGAAGCAACAAGTGGATGATCCCTTGTTCGAAAGAAATCCCCTCGGGTTCGCATACGATCTGTAACAAATTGTAAATAACATAATCATTTGCAGTTTCACTATTTAAAATATACCGAACTCACTTAACGTAGAAATTAAGAAACTATATTAATCTGAGTTAACCAATTCTAATGACAGAATTATTAAAAATGATATATTTCATCTTTCGTATTATACTATCACACACAAGTTCCAATTTATATACCGACCTGTCAAACGTGAAGTGTACATGTACCTCACTTCTAATTCATCTCTTCTTCGCCTCTAGTGTAACGATAGAAATTACAAAATATCATAACTTTTCTGTAACATTTCTGCAATATTTTACAATATTTGTGAACACTACCGTATGTTAGAAATATATATTTCTCGATAAATTCGAGAATGTTGCGAAACATCATAGAAACGTTTCAGTCTCATTACGTCGAAAGATCTCCTCGATAAGGTACAGCTCGATAAGATTGTACTTGTCAGGGTTGAATTATGTAGGGTTTTTATAATTATTTTAGGAAATCCCAGAAGAATACAGGTGCAGCAAAATATCGATGCTCTGTCCTAGAAAGAATGAGGAATAACCCTCGAACCCTAATCGATATCAGTGATTCCTCATTGACGTTCGTTACACCAGAGTTGAAGAAGAGATGAAATAGAAGTGAGGTACATGTACAGTTCACTTTTAACAGGTCGGTATATAAATTTGAACTTGTGTGTGTGATAGTATAATACGAAAGATGAAATATATCACTTTTCATAATTCTGTTATTATTATCTATAGAATTAGTTAACTCAGATTAATATAGTTTCTTAATTTCTATGTAGAGTAAGTTGGGTATATTTTAAATAGTGAAATACTGAATATAATTGTGTTATTTATAATTTGTTACAGAAATAAATGAACTGCTATTGAATTCCACCTAGAAGGACTCCAAATCATGTGCGAACCCGAGGGGGTTTCTTTTGCACGAGGGATCGTCCACTTGTTGTTCCAAGAACCAGCTGCATTAGTTTATTCGGTGGGTTAGATCTGCTGCCTCGAGTGCATGGACGTGCGTTCATCCTTCAATATCCTCCCTACCATGATCTGCTGATTCTAACCTCTGTTGCCACAGCCCGAATGCTCGTCGAAGGTTATTCCTTATTCTTTCTAGCACAGATCTATATTATGCTGCATCTGTATTCTTCTGGGACTTCCTAAAATAATTATAAAAACCCCATATAATTCAGCTCTGACAAGTACAATCTTATCAAGGAAATCTTTCGATGTAATGATTCCGAAATGTTTCTATGACATTTTGCAACATTCGCGAATTTATCAAGAAATATATATTTCTAACATACGGTAGTATTCACGAATATTGCAAAATATCGCAGGAATGTTACAGAAAAGTTACTTGCAAAAACGTGCTTTGTGGGATGTAAATGATTATACCAGAAGCGAAGAAGAGATGAAATAAAAGTGAGGTACATGTACATTTCACGCTTGACACAGGTCGGTATATAAATTGGAACTTGTGTGTGATAGTATAATACGAAAGAGGAAATATATAAATAAAGAAAAAATAATAATAAGGTAGTTACTCCATTATTGTAATTCCATTGTATCCCTTATTTTTCTGCCACGACTTTGATTGTTGATAGTGGATGGATCAGCCAATAAATTTATTTTTTATTCACTATCAACAATCAGTCGCGGCAGAAAAATAAGGGATACAATGGAATTGGATTACAGTAATGTAGTAACAACTTTATTATTATTTTTTCTTTATCGATATATATTTCCTCTTTCGTATTATACTATCCCACAAGTTCGAATTTATATACCGACCTGTGTCAAACGTGAAGTGTACATGTACCTCACTTTTATTTCATTAAGTATTACTGCAGAACGAGTAGGTAAGAAGATTTTCGTGAAGACTCATGATTTTCTGACTTGTCATCTCGTACAGGTGCAACCGAAGAGGATCTAGCTCGTGTCCTGTCCACAAAAAGATGACTCGATGGACATTGGAGAATGTCAGACTTGTCCCCGAACGCTTATATCCCACGGTGCATTAATTGCAATACGCGTTTCTCCTTTCAACTATTCCAGCGTTAAATTACTTTTACTTCTTTCAAGCTAATAACCTTTTTTGAACTGTTCGTGGTAGGTGGCAGCAATCGATAATAGCGACTCGTCGTAGACAAGTTCGTCTATTAAAACTAAAAAACAATTCGGTGTACCGAACTACTACTGCGATAATGTGCCCGAGCTCACGGTCTATTCTGCGATTAACATTAACGTAATCGTGATTATGCTCAGGCGATGGGTGTTCCAAAAGAGGTAAAGTTGATACTAAACATCGGATGCTCTGTAAGCTGACTTGCTAGTGTATGCTTTGCAACTGGAACATCATCGCAGGAATAATTTGTCTACGATTAGTCACAATCATTGATCGCTGCCCCCTACGATGAACAGTTTGTACAAGGTAAATACTTTGAAAGAAGTGAAAGTTATTTAAAGCAGGAATAATTGAAACGAAAAGCGCATATTGCAATAAATGTACCGTGGGTAATAGGCGCTCGGTGACAAGTCTGATATTCTCCGATGTCCATCGAGTCATCTTTTTACGGACAGGACACGAGCTAGGTCCTCTTCGGTTGCACCTGTACGACATGACATGTCAGAGTCTGCAGTAATACTTAATGAGATAAAAGTGAGGTACATGTACACTTCACGTTTGACAGATCGGTATATAAATTCGAACTTGTGTGGGATAGTATAATACGAAAGAAGGACTATATCGATAAAGAAAAAATAATAATAATGTAGTTACTACATTACTGTAATCCAATTCCATTGTATCCCTTATTTTTCTGCCACGACTTTGATAGTTGATAGTGAATAAAAATCAAATTTATTGGCTGATCCATCCACTATCAACAATTAAAGTCGTGGCAGAAAAATAAGGGATACAATAAAATTGGATTACAATAATGGAGTAACTACTTTAAACACTTGGGGAAACTCACCGAAGAAACCCGAATAATTATCTTATCACTTGTACACTTGATTTCGAGGTTACATGCTTCGATCTCCCGAATCCCCGAATTGACAGCTACCGGGAGATCAGGGGGGCCTTTCTCGAGTCACTCGTATCTTTGCGTGCACGCAACTCAGCGAAGAGACCAATCAGGTTCAAGTATTCCGGTGCGGTGGGGGTCCTGATTGGTCTACTCGCTAAGAAACGTATACGCATCTTTGCGAGTAGACCAATCATGACCCCTACCACAACGGAATACTTGATCTGCAACAGTTAATAGATGACTCTTATTCGCATTGGCATGTTTATGATGATATTTGCAATGAATGTTCTACTCTGATTGAAATGAGTCGTAAGGTCAGCATCGAAGCTGTAAATGATGTAGTAATAATTACATTAAATTTATTTATGAGTAAGGGCGAAATTTCAGCGGTGCATGCAAAAGGATTTCTTAAAGCTATTCCAACGTCTCAAGTTAATATATGTAACAACATATATACTGTCATAAGTGGTATTTTTACATGTGATGAAACAATTCGTCATGGTCATTGGAAGAGTATTCTTAGAGAGAGTTGAAGGTAAAACATCTTCATGGATTTCTGTAGACCACCAAAATATAAGAAAAATCCGATGGCCTGTAAATTCGAAAGTGGTATATGTTTTATTTCTCCAAAATACTAAGGCAAATTGAAAAATATAAGGGCTCTCTAGTCTATAAATCCCTTTCAAAATATCACGAGAATAAATCAAAAGTAACGTGGTTATAATTAATTAGCTCGTATCGGTATAAAATGTGAGATTTTAATTTGGTGGTAATAAAAAGCTATTCTCCTACATGTAGGTACGTATTCTCCTCATGAATAAATTCCAAAAAGTAATGAAATCCCCCCACAAAAACAGATTCTCTAAAAAAGGGCGGCATGTTCATTCAGTGCCAACAAAAATTGATACCTACGTAAAATACTCTCCAAAAAAGATTTGAAATCAATTAAGATCGCCATGTTCAAGATTTATATATAAAAAGAGTAAAAGGAATCATTTGAAAGGAAAATTATTGTAAATCAAGTTACTAAAAAATTCGACTAAAGAATTTATAAAAAATTTTAATAAAAAAGAACTTGCCGCGTTTTTTCCTTCAAAATAAAAAATTCAGACAGAATTATACTCGATGTTTATGCACTTATGATTTTAAATAAATTCATACACTTATATGATACCACCAGTATACCGAATGTCGCACGGGAAACCAATCAGGCGGGGGCCTTCTGAATTTCTCTGAATTTAACTTCGGCAGTGCAATTTATGAATTACTCTAGCACCGTCCAAGCACTACCAATTATTCGGTATAGTGGACAAAAGATGAAAACTTAAACGCGGCAAGTTCTTTTTTATTAAAATTTTTTTATAAATTCTTTAGTCGAATTTTTTAGTAACTTGATTTACAATAATTTTCCTTTCAAATGATTCCTCTTACTTTTTATATATAAATCTTGAACATGGCGATCTTAATTGATTTCAAACCTTTTTTGGAGAGTATTTTACGTAGGTATCAATTTTTGTTGGCTCTTTTATTTACTGGGCACGTATTTTCTTCGGATTTCTGATTCTTGGTAATACGTCAATGTCATCATCAGATAATGATTCAAAAACTGGTACATCAATCAACTCTATATCAAAATTAATAACAATTTACCACAACGATCAGGTTGTGATTATGTCGTGAAAGGATAAAGACGTCAAACAAAGAGTTACGTTATACTGAAAATAAACAACTCCGAATTTCATTTATTGCGCCGGAACAGCTGTCAAAACGACCAAATGTCATGCGCAATACGTACTTCTTACTACCAATCTAAAAATAATTTTAGATGGCCAACGCTTATACCTGGAATAATTATCCCAGGCAAACTTGGAGCTGGTAAAACGCCTGCGCTTTATACCAGGTATAAAGAAGAGAGAGAGAGTATGAATTTATATTCTTGGTATACTTATTCTACGTATAACTTGGCATTGGTAAAACCGGCCCTTAGGCACATTGTGACTTAGGACCGGTTTTACAAACACAGTATAAGCGCGGTATAGCGCTGTACTGAGAATAACCTGCACGGAGCGTTATGGTTATTCTCAGTATAGCGCTATACCGCGTTTATACTGTGTTTGTAAAACCGGCCCTTAAGGGGGATTCTTACGGGGTCGTGAACTGGGTGAGAGCACTACCTGTTACCTGCAAAACAGGTAGTGCTCTCGCCTAATTCACGACCCCGTGAGAACCCCCTTTTGTTTTTCTTTTGCGGCACAGCAATTTTTCTTTTGTGCGGCACGGCAATTTTTCTTTTGCAGCACGACAATTTTTCTTTTGCGACACAGCGATTTTTATTGTGCTCCAGTGAGGTAATATTTACAGTGACACTTAATAACTTTTATACGGTCAGTTAGTAGTATTTCTTATTGTAATTATTAACTTTTGTTGTGCTTGCAATTTCGACCCAAAATATAAAATGGTACGGCAATTTTTGCCGGAATTTCTGACCAAAAATTCTTGTATTTTTCTCTCCGTGTAGCCGTAAGATTTATCATAGGAAGATGAAAATTATGACTGAGCAAACGTAGAATTTAAATTAGATGGTTAATATTGAGAAAATAAAATTGATCGAATCCGTATGACTTTAAAAATGAAAGAAATCGTCAGCAAAAGAATCAATTTTAAATTTAAACGTAAATCGTCGATCTTGTTTAATTTAAGTCCAAGTTTAAATATATATTCAAATAACATGTTATTTGGCAGCAATATCTATTTAAATTTATACTGACATTTAAATTTAAATTTAAATGGAACCGATTTCTTTTTCCTCCGCGCCTTTTCATATATTACGTTCTCTAAGTTAAGAGGAAATACCTGCGCGGTTCTCACTCTCTCCCTCTCTTTTTCCAAATCGTCCTATCAATTCTCACTCTACAGGATAGATGAGAAGGATAACATCACGCTCTACGAGAGTATAAACTTGGAGAGGTAGGTGGCTGCAGGTGGATGTGACACCACAATTCGGCACACGGTTACGTCGTCGTCGCTCCAATTTCATTAAACATGGACAGAATTTCACTTCGCGCGCAGGAGGAATTTCCTCTCGTGATTTTCTTCATTTCTTTCCTTCCACTTTTGTGAATACTAAGGTGTCCTGAATATCTTGAAAAGGTAAGTTTCCAACACTGGATATTAGAAATTCGCTTCAATCTCGATTACATATTTGGCTCTTTATAAACTTTTCACTCGTATTGATAGAGAAAAGTGTGATAATGCGAACCAAATGGAGGTGTTCCTTGTTTATCATGGCAAATAACGGTTATGAGGGGCTAACTCTAAAGTGTCAATATTAGTATCTTCTCTATAAAATGTTTTTCTTTTTTTGGTAAAAATTTATATTATCTGAAGAAATAAGTCGACAGAGATATTACACACTGTCATTAAATGATTTCCAACTGTATTTTTGTGATATTGTCAACTATATTTTTAATGACTACTTTGGAAACGAGTGAAATACAACATCAAGTTTATTCTTCCCCGAGGGTTTTTTAACTAAACATTTTTTATATGAAATAAAATCAAAAGTTAATAGCTAAGAAAATAAAAGCGGTCATAGTTTACATCTAATTATCACATTGGCCGTCATTTTTTCAACGTACCTACTTCTCCGACTATTGATTCCATTTATAAATAACAACTAGGGGGAGGCCGGACAAAGTGAATGTGTTAAGAGGGAAGAGCTACTGCGACTATTATATTGATTATTTTATGTAATTTGAAGCTTATAATGTCAGATCATACATCGTAGCATTGTGAAAGAAATATTAGAGATTTGGAAGATGTTTAAAATTATTCGTTCCTAGCACCCCGTCCCGGCTTCGCACGGGTAGATTGTGGATTGATTTTGGCCGTCATTTGACGAATTTTTAGCAGATATCTATAGGTAGGGAGCTATGCTATGCTAAAAAAATACATGTATTTAATTTAAATTGGAAAGTATATTTCTTTTATTAATTTATCTTAAGGCCAGCGGATAGACAATGTTTTTTATTTTTTTTTATTTGGAGTAAAAACGTGTACATTTTTGGGTGTGCCAACTCTGGAGCAAGCCACATACAATTGGCCGTGTGAAAAACATGAATTTTCCAAATTTAAGCCAGCAATAGTCAACGATTGACCTTGTGCTCTGTTAATTGTAATAGCAAAAGCAAGACGCAAAGAGAACTGGAGCCGCTTGAATTCGAATGTTAAATCGTTGGAAATCATAGGTATGCATGAATGAGTACGTCTTCGCCTTTGAATTTGCCAGTGATGATTGTTGCCTCGATTAAATTTGATGACAATTTTTTGATGGTCAATCTGGTTCCGCTGCACAACTTTGGTGCGTTTAAGTTGCGAATAAGCATCACTGGTGATCCAACCTTCAATGTTAATACTTGCGGTGGCACTTCGGGTGGGTTCAATGAATTTAAAAATTCAGTCGGATAATTGATGGCTTGTTCTTCGTTCATTACTGTGTCGATCGATTTGTATATGACTTCTTTGCCGGCCAGTTTGAATTGAATTTTCTCATTGAGCTTGTTGACATCATCATTTTTTGATGCCAAAATTGCATGTTCGCACAGCCAATCTGGATTTTTGTAGTAGGTTGTTAGATTTGGGAATACTTTGTCGACAACGGCTTCAATATTCAGTTGCATTTGACAGAAATTCAGCGGGAACGAAATCTCATTCGTGGCGCAATCAATTGGAATTTTGCCATTTCCGATGTCCAAAAATTGTTTTGAAAATGTTTTGGTAGACGGATCTTGCAGCATTTGCATTTGCACATGCATGTTCGTTGATAGCGTGATTTTCTCTACTCGGTTCCAAAGATATGATGATTTTAAGCATGCGTTCAGCTCATCTGCGGGCATTGATTACGGAATAACAGGCAAAGTTTGGCGGTTTGTTTACCAATAGCTGGTTTTTTAGGGTGGCATTCTCATAAACTGTAATCTGTATGTATATAATTTTTGTTAGGTTATAGTGGCTATGTTGGCCTTATCACGGCAATATTTGTTTTGCACCACACGAAATGAGTGTCGACATAAAATTGCCAAAAAAAGAAATAAAAAATGTTCTGTCGATCCGATCGCTACCAAATTTCACAATATGCCCACTGAGCTCATCTGAAGGTTCCTTAAAAATTTCATTAAAATCTATCCAGCCGTATCGATATTGCCAAAAAACGAAATAAACAATTTTATGTTGATCCGATCGCTAACAAACTTCACAGGATCACCCGCTTGGCTCCTCAGAAGGTTCCCTCAAAATTTCATTAAAATCTATCCAGCCGTTTTGGAGTCTATAAGGAACATACATACACACATACATTGATTTTTATATAATAAAAAATACTAACACAGTTTTACTAACTCAGAAACCTTCGCGGGTATGCGTCCAACCATTCTCCAAAGTTTCATAGCAATGGGATGAACAGTTTAGGAAGGCATAAGAGACATACAGCACACACACAGACAGACAGACAAACATTGATTTTTATATACAGGGTGTTTCAAAATTCAGTACAAATATTTGACGGACGTATTTTTGAGATCAAAATAAGACTTTTTTTTTCCTATAAATATGTGTCCTAAAATACACCCCTCCGAGCTACAGCCATCTTCATTTTCATTTAAAACATTTATTTATGGCATTTTTAAATTCAAATTTTTTAAATATTTGATGCATAATTATTTCAACCACAGTTTAAAATAATCGATTTTTTCCTGTAAACTTTACTACGTAAACGATCCCCCGTTCGTTCATCGGCGATTATCTCGAAAACGGTAAGTTGTATCAAAAAAATTCAAGAGCCCAAAATTTTAGATTTTTGCCTGTCCAACCAAACTGTCGCATTCATTTTTAAAATTTCTAAACGGAAACCTAAAATTTCGGTCATTAAATGTGCATACCCCCCTCAATCCCCCCCCCCCCAAATTACGTTTATGCCTTTTCAGGGGTAAGAAATCAGTAGAACGTTCAAAACAGCAGTGGTTTGCAAATTTTTAAGAAATTTGATGAATAATTGGAGTCAGAATTGAAAATAATCGAATTTTTTATGACAATTAAGATGGCTGTAGCTCGGAGGGGATGTATTTTAGGACACATGTTTATAGGAAAAAAAAGTTATTTTGATCTCAAAAATCCGCCCTTCAAATATTTGTACTGAATTTTGAAGCACCCTGTATATAGAAGATTTTCATTTCCGGTATCAAAAATAGGGGTTCCCATTTAACCCTCCGTTAGTCGCGTATAGGTCCAGCGGACCTATGCGATTGTATTTTACTTTTATTTTAAAATCAAATTGACCTATCGGAGTGGGTCTTTATGACATCTTAGAATGGTTTATTTACAATTATTTTTCAATGCCGCACTCCGATATTTATAACAAGTTCCAGGTAATCAACGCCTAAATGAAGGGAGAACATATTTCGGTCCTCCGGATCTAGCGGATATGCATATAACACAACTCCACAAAGAAAATCGAAAAAATGCTTCCTCTGACCAGACCAGTATATCTATGTTTTTGGGGTCGCTGAATCCGAATCCGGTGTCCGTTTGTCTCCATCACGTCACATTTTTTTTAATCTCAAAAAACCATCAATAGATCATGATTTTCAAAAAGTTAATGGACTTATACCAAATTCGCTATAGGGGGTTTTTTGGGTCGCTGATCACGAATCTGAAATCGGATTTCAAAAATTCAAGATGGCGGATCCAATATGGCGGACGAGATTTTCGAAAATCGACGGATTCATGCCAAATTTTGTATAGGGGTTTTTTTTCGATCGCTGATGACGAATATGAAGTTATATTTACAAAAATTCAAAATTTTCGAAAATCTCGCCCTCCATATTAGACCCGCCATCTTGAATTTTTGAAATCCGATTTCAGATTCGTGATCAGCGACCCAAAAAATCCCTATAGCGAATTTGGTTTAAGTCCATCAACTTTTTGGAAAACATGATCTATTGATGGTTTTTTGAGATTAAAAAAAATGTGAAGTGATGGAGTCAAACGGATACCGGACTCGGATTCAGCGACCTCAAAAATATGTAGGAATAATAATTTGAATCGATTTGACTATTTTTCCAGGATTTGACCTTGAAATGACCTTGAACGTGACGTGAAGGAGACAAACGGACACCGGATTCGGATTCAGCGACCCCAAAAACATGAAGATATACTGGTCTGGTCAGAGGAAGCATTTTTCGATTTTTTTTGTGGAGCTGTGTAATGGATATACGAGTTATGCATATAATGGATACTATGAGTTATTACTCATATATATTGATATATTTATCAATCACTATAAACATTGTACATGATCTTTCAATTAACTACGTCGACATTGTACATGATATTTCAATTAACTACGTCGTAATGTAATAATTGGGCCTTAGGTCCACCGGACCTAGCGCGACCAACCGCCTAACCGAGGGTTAAAACAATCAATTTTACCTTGATATGACCTTGAAGGTGATGGTCAAGATCAAATCCAATATGACCATTGGGTAGCCAGGGAAAAATCCTAAAAGTTTTGTAGTAAACATTTTTTTCTAAAATGATTTCCCGCTGAGAGAATCAGCCGTACCGGGACTTTTTGAACACCCTGTATGAGATTACTAACTCAGAAATCTTCGCGGGCATGCGTCCAACCATTCCCCAAAGTTTCATCGCAATCGGATGAACGGTTTAGGAAGGCATAAGAGACATCCTGACAAACATTCATTTATATATACATATATACTAGCAGCCCGTCCCGGCTTCGCACGGGTAGATTGTGGATTGATTTTGGTCGTCATTTAATGAATTTTTAGCAGATATCTGTACTCATAGGTAAGGAGCCATGCTACGCTAAAAAAACACATGTATTTAATTTAAATTGGAAAGTATATTTCTTTTATTAATTTATCTTAAGGCCAGCGGATAGACAATGTTTTTTATTTTTTTATTTGGAGTAAAAATGTGTAAATTTTTCGGTATGCCAACTCTGGAGCAAGCCACATACAATTGGCCGTGTGAAAAATATGAATTTTCCAAATTTAAGCCAGCAATAGTCAACCATTGACCTTGTGCTTTGTTAATGGTAATAGCAAAAGCAAGACGCAAAGGGAACTGGAGCCGCTTGAATTCGAATGTTAAATCGTTGGAAATCATAGGTATGCGTGAATGAGGACGTCTTCGCCTTTGAATTTGCCAGTGATGATTGTTACCTCGATTAAATTTGGTTGGCACTAAGGGATTTTTCGTGTAACTGATTTGGAATATTATGTCAGATGTAAGAGATTCCAAATGAAGGTCATGGTCAAGGTCAAATACAATATCACCATTGTACAGCCACTAAAAAATCCTAAATAATACTATCAAAAAGAATTTGTATAGGGCCCATAGCTTTCATGGTACGAAGCCGAACTGTGCTTGACCTCAATTTGACCTCCGCTGACCATAAAGGTTACATGGAAATAATGGTCAAGGACATATTTGAACGTGAAATTTCCCGCTCTTTTCATTTCCGGTATATAAAATAGAGGTTCGGATTTAAAAAAATCAATTTTACCTAGAAGGTCATTGTCAATGTCAAATCCAATATGACCATTGGGTAGCCAGGGAAAAATCCTAAAAGTTTTATATTAAACGTTTTTCTCTAAAACAATTTTCCGCTGTGATGATCAGCTGTGCCTGGACTTTTTGAACACCCTGTATAAGATTTACTAACTCAGAAACCTTCGCGAGCATGCGTCCAACCATTCCCCAAAGTTTCATCGCAATCGGATGAACGGTTTAGGAAGGCATAATAATCATCCGTACCGGTACTTTTCGAACACCCTGTATACGATTTACTAACTCAGAGACCTTCGCGGGCATGCGTCCAACCATTTCCCAAAGTTTCATCGCAATCGGATGAACGGTTTAGGAAGGCATAATAATCATCCGTACCGCTACTTTTTGAACACCTTGTATACGATTTACTAACTCAGAAACCTTCGCGGGCATGCGTCCAACCATTCCTCAAAGTTTCATCGCAATCGGATGAACGGTTTAGGAAGGCATAATAATCATCAGTACCGGTACTTTTTGAACACCCTATATAAGATTTATTAACTCAGAAACCTTCGCGGGCATGCGTCCAACCATTCCCCAAAGTTTCATCGCAATCGGATGAACGGTTTAGGAAGGCATTTGATATTACCTTAAAGGTCACGGTCAAGGTCAAATCCAATACGACCACTGGGTAGCCAAGGGAAAATCCTTAAAGTTTTATATTAAACATTTTTCTCTAAAATGTTTTCCCGTTGAGATAATCGGCCGTACCGGGACTTTTTGAACACCCTGTATAAGATTTACTAACTCAGAAACCATCGCGGGCATGCGTCCAACCATTTCCCAAAATTTCATCGTAATCGGATGAACGGTTTAGGAAGGCATAAGAGACATACAGACAGACAGACAGACAGACAGACAGACAAACATTCATTTTTATATATATAGATAGAAGAAGATATATAGATTTATTGTTTTGTTAAACCTTCCATATTATTCACTTTGCCGGGTACCCGGGCAAAGTGAATACATTCTTAAAATTCTTCAATCGTTTGAATACGACGGATTTCTAATAATTTATTAATTATGAAAGTCATCATCCTGGGGTTTAGAGTTGCCGATTCCGAAATTGAGGATGGAACTTCGAAACTCAAGGTTGCAAATCGAATATGGTGGCTCGGAATTCGCAATTGCACAAGATTTTTACGAGATTAATTTTTTAATGATTCTTGAGGTTGTTGATTTCAAATCCAAGGTCGAAATTTTTAACTCAAAATGGCGGAGCCATTATGGTAGATAGGAATTAGTAGTGTAGCGGACTTAACATTTCAAAAAAAAACCCTCGATATAACAACCTTGATAAAAATCAAACCACCAACGAATTTCAATCCTCCATATTAGGTCCACTATCATAGCCACTAACTCCCAATTTCCTTGACTGGTCTTTCTTTTATACTTATACACCATCTGAAAATCGCATCACGTTATTCGCTTTAGGTACCCTATTCATTTTGCCCAGAGACGACATTTTTTACGTATCGATGAAATATACGGTATAAGTACTAAGTTTACGAGGTAGACACATTTGAAAAAAAATATGCATCATTGAACGTACAATATTCTTATGTATTTCATTTCATATAATCAATAATGCTTAATACTTAAAAGTTAATAAACTTACTGCGACAAAATCTCAACAGACCGACATGTTACAAGTTTCTCATTACGAGTATATATTGATAATGTCTCCAACCTCATCCACTATTCATTCGTTTTCTAACTAACTACGAGATGATACTCTCGATGCAACAGCCAGCGTTATACAGTAGGGCCTATGTCAATTAATAATATGGTTATTCGCTTTGCCCCGTATATCCTACTTGTGTCCGGCCTTCCCCTAAAGTTCTAATTAATTCACAATTAAAGTTGATTCGAATTTCAATATAGTAGTAGTATATATTATATATATTAGATAGATATATTCCTTACATTCGATCCGTTTTCAATTGAAATGAATTCACAACATTTAGTCGGTTGAAATTCAATTATCGACAATAAAAAAACTTACAATTTACAAACGAAATCTCTGTCAATCGGTTTGCAAATCGCTTTATGGATTTTCAGAAAATCCTGCAGCGACACGAGTCGCATTACGCATCTTTGGGTAATCATTTGGGTAAGTCAGTCTACTTTGAGCAACGCGAAACGCCGAATACATAGTATACCTATAGATACTTTGAATAACTCTGTATAAGTCAGTGTACCTACTTTCTGTACCTTTGCAAATCCAATTGCTTTGGCTAACGTGATGTCTCGCATGGCGGTGGTGGGTTAACTCTGTACCTATATACCAAAACGTTGAACGATATCGTTGATGTCGAAAGGAGAGAAAAGCACATTCGGAGAAACTCTCTTCAGAATTATTTCTAAAATCATCGCGAATTCCGCCCGACGAGGCGACGCGGAAATTGGCGTTAAAAATCGATACTCCCAGTGCATGAGCACTTACCGCGAGTGCTATTCGTAAGTCCTTTGAAATTTCACGATGAATAGCGTCGAGCATGTAGCGTAAAAACCAGATGCACTCTCTGGTAGAGAACGCTATTAGTGTTGCGCGTAGGTTTGGATTCCCAATCGTGTCATACGTACTCTACCTAACGGGACGGATATTTCGGCAACGAAAATTTCTACTTTTACCAAACAAAACAATATTTTTAAACCTAGAAATTCTTACTCCTCGATAGCATTATTGCATACCTTCTGATAACGTTCTAATATACAATATATATCTCTAATTCCAAAATGCTCGAATCCTATTAATTCCGAATGCTTATGTCAGACAAATTATACAGGGTGTTTCAAAATTCAGTACAAGTATTTGAAGGGCGTATTTTTTGATCAAAATAAGACTTTTTTTTCCTATAAACATGTGTCCTGAAATACACGGCCTCCGAGCTACAGCCATCTTAATTTTCGTAAAAAAATCGATTATTTTCAATTCTGACTCCATTTTTAGGTCAACAAAATGATTAGAGCACTCGTCCTTCAAATTTTTAGAACATTTGATACATAATTACTGCAACCACAGTTTAAAATAATCGATTTTTTCGTGTAAACTTTAATACGTAAACAATCCCCCGTTCGTTCGTTGGCGATTATCTCGAAAATGGTAAGTTGTATCAAAAAAATGCAAGAGCCTAAAATTTTAGATTTTTATCTGTCCGACCAGATATAGTCGTACTCATTTTTAAAATTTCTAAACGGAAACATAAAATGTCGGTCATTAAATGTGCATACCTCCCCCCCCCCCCCCCCTCAATCCACCCCGACAAATTACGATTATGCGATTTTAAGGGTAAACGTTCGAAACAGCAGTGATTTGCACATTTTTCAGAAATTTGATGAATAATAATTGGAGTCAGAATTGAAAATAATCGATTTTTTTAATGAAAATTAAGATTGCTGTAGTTCGGAGGAGGTGTATTTTAGGACACATGTTTATAGGAAAAAAAAAGTCTTATTTTGATCTCAAATTTACGCCCTTCAAATATTTGTACTGAATTTTGAAACACCCTGTATATCCAGAGAAAGTATTTGTTATGTCAATCTGAACGAGTGGTCAGTACGTAGGTGTATCAGATAATATCTTGGTCAAAGATATAAACTGAGCTTAATATTATAAATATTTAGTTTCTGAAACATGACTACAGTGTCGGATTAAGTAGTAATCCAATAATTAAAAATAAAATACCTAAACCGTTAACTTTGACAGATGTAGAATTCATAATATAGGACAACTATGAATGATTGTTTTTCTCGGCTGCTTCTTCGGATTCATTCACTATTTATTTATTTTGTACAAACTAATTATTGCTACCAATACAAGTGAATCTTGGTTTAGATTCGCGCGATGATCATTCACATTCGAATAAGTCGTCTCTCCGAATGTGGACGTTGTCTCAAAATAGCCGTAGACGCAGTAGGTGAGGATCAACAACCGAGGGGAAACCCCTCTAACCCGTCGTCTAATTGATTTAATCCCCCGAGATCCGGTGAACTTAAGGCGATGCAAATCATCCCTATTTTCATCTCACGTTTCCAATTTGCCTCGCCACGCGATTCGCGGTTACGGAGAAGGCGCGGCGCGCGAGATAGTGCTCGATCCGAACACGTAGCCCGCCATACCTATATCACCGAACATAGTCTAGGCTATGTTCGGTGCCTATATGTAAGTAGTAGACGTAGAGTATAGGCAGGCGGGCGCGGCCGGGAGGGACGCGTAGTAGCGCCGCACTACCGGGAGTCACGAAGGCGCCGGCGTCCCTCCCTTGCGGGAGGAAACCAACAGGTATCTGTCGACGAACGAGGGACCCGCGCCCGTGTACCCCCCTCTACTCGGTCCCGTTCGGGAAACCCTTCGTATGCTGTTTCTCTGTAACCTTCGTTATAAATTTTCATGCCGCGCGATATGGGTGATTCTCTGCAACAGTTACTTTTTGCTGTTACTGCATATTTAACATTAATAGAACAAATAAATAATGTTTCATTATACATGTTACAAAAGGGGATTATTATTGTAAACTCATTTCGTACATAACTTTGCAAAAAAATATTCCAATTTTTTTTTTAAACTACTCTAAAATATTGAAAACGTCATGTCCTCTGGCTGTCACTACTTACGCCACATAAAATGCTATAATGATAGAAAGCCATATTTATGAAAATATACCCTCTTTTATTTCTTTTATTTAGTAAAATCGTTGAAAAATATTTACCCTATTCCTTGACACCAAAATAATAAATGTTTATCTTGTTTGGTTTGCTAAATTATGTCACCAAGTTCAACCATCAGTCCTCTGGCTAAAGTTACAGCCTGCCGTATAAACCCATATATGGCAATAGCATCTAAAATATCGATGCAGAAAGACAAGAATTCTATGTCGATTTCCATTCAGTAACTGGTTTTATTCAAAATAGTACTGTTTTTGCGTTACAATGAAACGTCAACCAAAATACAAGGTGTCACACAGTAGCGATCAGTCCTCTGGTAAGAACGTCATTCCTCTGTTCTTAAGCCATTTCTCTGCATGCACTTTTGAAAGAAATCTCTTTAAAATGCAACAAAATTAAAAATTAAATGTGTTCCATTAGAAGACTTTCCGTTTTGATTGATGTTTTATTGAAATTTTATAATTACAACAGTTTAACTGTTCCTATTTACTTTTTCAAACACAACTTCCAAAAAGTAATCTTTGTGGAGAATCATCCATATATACACGCGTTTATTTCAAGTGTACTCTTTAGCAGCTTCCTTTTATTTACTTTCGCGTTTTGAGTAGTTTCTTTTCTTTCACCACGCATAATGGCGGGGATTAAACTCAGTAAGAGTGTAGGTACAAATATAGCTGACTTATTGTTAGTAGACCTTGAATTTGTCTGTAAGAATGGGTGCAGATCTAGCATAAACCGCTACCGCTCAGTACGATAGAAGTAACGCTCTCTATTCTGCTGACAACAAGTTCCGGCTGTGGCCTGCGATACACCACCACACTCTATGGACCTTCGCGGCTTCGCTTGTTATCTCTGGTTACAAAATTTTGTGTTGTTATATGTTACGATTCTATAAAGTTAAGTTTCTGTATGATAAGTCGATTGTGTAAGTTCACCGCGTTACGCGCCTAAATTAACCTGAACAATAGACTTGTCGTACTGAAATTTGGCTTTATAAAATCGTTTAGGAACAATCAAGTAATATATTGAAAAGTTCAAAAACAACACTTCCAAATGCTGCAAGTGCAACTAAGACAAAATTCTTACTTTCATTGTAATGGAGCCATGAATATGGCCAAAATCACCCGTTTTTGTACATTTAACCTCAAGTATTTATCTCGAAATCCTGACACGTTATGCAAATTTGAGAGTTAGATTCGTTTTTAGCGTACATCAATCTACAAGAATCACCTGGTACGATTCGAAATACAGAAAAACAATAGATGTATAAACATATGGCAGAACAATATTGCGTGGAAGTCATATGGGTGTATTCGGTTACAGACAATTATTTAAAAATTAGAAAACAATGCTGCGTGGAAGTCGTGTGGGTGTATTCGGTTACAGACAATTATTAAAAAAATGATCTTCTTTTTCTAATAACTTCATTTAACCGAATATACCCACATCACTTCCACGCAACATTGTTCTGCCAGATGTTAACACATCAATTAGATATCTTCCTTGCAATCACATACTGTTTCACATGGTTCGAAGGAAGAGATATCTAATTGATGTGTTAACATCTGGCAGAACAATGTTACGTGGAAGTGATGTGGGTATATTCGGTTAAATGAAGTTATTAGAAAAAGACGATCATTTTTTTTAATAATTGTCTGTAACCGAATACACCCACACAACTTCCACGCAGCATTGTTTTCTAATTTTTTAATAATTGCCTGTAACCGAATACACGGATATGACTTCCACGCAATATTGTTCTGCCATATGTTTACACATCTATTGCAAGTTAGAATGACTAACTCCCCAGGTAGCACACTGACGTTAGAATAACGTCTCAGACGTCATTTTTTGGTCAGTATAGGGTTTCAGACGTCAATTGTCGTAATATTAACGTCACAGAGACGTCATATTTATGACGTACCTTGGACGTCAAAATTCAACGTTTTTGACGGAACTTTTCTGTCATTTTTAATAACGAACGAGACTTAGAAAAATTTCGATCTCCTGCATATAGGTATAGGGACTTGAAAATTTATTTGTGAATAAATGGACAAAAATTGTAATTTGTTCAATTATTAAAACAATAAATTATTTCATTTCGAGTCTCCAGAGTATGTTGAGCAAGTTATAAACTATACTGTTTATTAAAAAGCACAGATTATTAAAGTAAATGAAAGACAATCAATTAATGTAGGATGAATAAATATTCATATAATTATTTATTTATTTATTTATTTATTATTTATATCTTGCATAAACGCAAATTGATATTAATATCAATTTGCGTCTATGCAAGAATATTTATCAAAAGATACAATCATAAATTTAGAAAAATGTTGAGAAAACAATAATACAATTATAAAATCTTATTTATTCAAGCTCTTTCTTATTGACAGGAAAAGCAATATACATTTATTCATCAAACTTCATATGGAACACCAATAGTAATAATATCCTTAACCACAAGAGCGTGCAGCAGATGAGGACTCGAGGACACCGACCGATCAACGAAGTTAAGCAGCGAGAAGTGCGGACACTAGTTGGATGGGTGACCGCTCACGATGAAAAGATATACGTCAGACCTAACCTTTTAGAACCGTTTTTTTTTACGTCATCAAACGTCCGGTAGAACATCATTATGACGTGATTTTTCTGACTTCGTGTGGATGTGCAATTAAGCCGTCTTTGCGACGTTAAAATAACGTCACATTTTTCATCATCTGACGTCAGAATTGACCTTCAAAAAACGTCATTTCGACGTTGATGAGCTACCTGGGTCGTTTTTAGTTTTTTAATAACTGTCTGTAACCGAATACACCCACATGACTTCCACGCAACATTGTTCTGCCATATGTTTACACATCTATTGCAAGTTAGAATGACTAACTCGTTTCTAGTTTCTGTAGTTCGACACATAGTTTGCCTTCCTCTTTCTCGCAATGTCTGTAAAATATTAATCAGTAAGTAATTGAAACAGTTAAAACTACAGATTAGTAAATAAATGATTGTCGTGTACTAATGAAATATGTATACAGAAGGATAAAAGTATTCCGTATATTTACACTTACCAGCGGCATGTGACTCCATTGTAGGTATAGGTTATGGAAGTCACGAATTGGTGTCTCGTTTTATTAGAAATCGTAGTGCAACCGTTGTTATACACTGAAAACAGTATAAAGATGTACATTCTGGAGATAGAAGCGTCTATCATCGGAATGGTGATGTGAAGAATGGAAAGTACTCACCGTTATTCTGAAATTCACGATTTCGAGGTTAGACGCTCTGATCTCTCGAATTGACACCGACTCTAATTACTGACTCGACTTGTACCGGTATACCTAAATACCGACCAAAAAAGCCCGGCCGAAGGTAAATGTCAAGACCCTCTCGTTTCTCCTTTTTTCTGTACCGACATGTAGAAGACTCGAGCACCATCGGCAAATATTGCCGGAGGTACCTAACCGTCGCTTGTTGCGTTTCTTACGGGCCATGCGGTATAAATAGGTAATCACTAATTAATTGAAACCGTTGAAAAGTAGGAATTAAATGATTGTCGTGTACAAATGAAATATGTATACAAAAGGTTAAATGTATTCCGTACATTTACACTTACCAGCGGCATGTGATTCCATTGTAGGTATACTAGGTTATGGAAGTCACAAATTGTTATCTAGTTATATTAAAAATTGTAGTGAAAGCGTTGTTATATACTGAAAACAGTAGAAAGATTTACGTTCTGGATATAGAAGCATCTGACCTCGGAATTGTGATTTTGTGAAGAATGGAAAGTACTCACCGTTATTATGAAATTCACGATTTCGAGGTTAGACACTCCGATCTCTCGAATTGACACCGACTGTAACTACCGACTCGACTTGTACCGGTATGAATACCGAACAAGCCCGGCCGAAGGTAAATGCCAAGATCCTGCACCGAGCTCACACGGACACACACTAATGTCGTTAACAGTTCCCCCACCACTTCCATGAAATCACTCCCAAGCGAGCCTAAAGATGTTTACACATCAAAAATTTACACTGAACATAAAATACGCCAAAACTTCTTCCGATGTAAGTGAGCGGGAGAACTGAAGCGTAACTTTCTCTTCGCTACAAAACATGGCGACCGCTACCACTCACACTCACTTGGAGCGCTCGGTAACATGCGCGTCGGCAAACTTCTGTTGAGCTGCTCCATAACTGTTACGGAGCGATTTGTAGTAGCTTTAAGGTTCGATATTCCATGTACTGAATAAAAGTACCTACTTTCTTGCGCAAAGGACCCCGCACAAACCTGCAATATTCGTGCAGGTGAGACATATTCACCAGGATTTAAGAGCCATAAGACTCGTTTAATACAGCAGAGCGTACGGTCGAAAGTAAAAATTGTACTACTCAAAAGTCTCCTATTTTTTGAGTCTATGACAATGGTAACTTTTGATCAGGAGGTCATAAACTACAATATATGTGAAGTATGCGAGGATTTCAGTAGGTACTGAACCAGTTTCCATAAGATTTGTGCGCTAATATAATGTAGATAAACGGAAAAAATGAGAAAGAAAATAAGACATTAAAAAATAAAAATCTATGCACATGCACACACGCACACACTCGCGCATATGTATATGCAGGCAAACACGTGCTCACAAGATTGCACATGATCTTGAATGCGTCCTTGAATTGGCTGAAAAAGAGCGTATGGTTTCGAGTAAAAAGCGGCAACTTTAAAGTCCCCCCCCCCCCCCCAACTGCTTATTTTTTGTCTGACCTGAATTGTTAGCTCACTAACTACAAAATACGTGATTTTTAGCAAAATTCACAGAAAACCTGATTTTACATGATTATTTCGATCCAATAGATCGTATGACGGAAAGCAAAAAGTAGGTATGAACTTTAAGGTCTCAAAACTCAAAAACTGTCCATTTTTCGTTGTTGCGGCACTGATAACTTTTGATCAGAACATGAAGATCTACAACATATGTAAAGCCCAGCCAAATTCACCGGGAACCAGTTCCCACAAGGTTTGTGCGGGGTCCTTTAAATTAAATTTAACATGATAGATATTTTTTTATTAAATATTATATAGATATGTGTATATTTTTTCTGTACTATATTAAAACACACGTGGTTCAATTTTATTCGATTTAAATAATGGTATTAGAAGAGAAGAACCATATTATCAGAACCCCAACTGTAATTCGGATCATCTGTATTCTCCGTTTGGAAAGAATACTAGCAGTCTAACCCTCGGAGTATACACAGGGTTAATTTGACCTTCATATCGACTTGGTCGGAAATATCTTTAAAGTAGTTTGTAAATTGGCTGGCCTGAGGCCCTCTAACGGTAGTTTGAAATTTTAACCGTATGTTAAGTCACTTCTTCTATATACCGTGTGATTTCGAGGATGGTGATCATAGGCAATATGTGAGGTCGAGTGAGAACACCCAGATAAATACATAAGAGAACTTTGTCGCACATTCATTACAGGGTGGCCACATACTCTGGAATTTTGGAAAACCTGGAAAAGTCAGGGAATTTTGCGTAAAATCTGGAATTTTCATTTGAACGTACCTTGTTTTTTTTAATTGTTTTTAAAAGTTCGATTTGCGGATAAAACAGAACTTGATTCATTTAGGTGGGAAAGTCTACACAATAGATAATGTAGATCGATTAGGTACCATGCATTATGTGTCATTTCATTTGTACTCTACATTTATCGATTGAATTCGCGCAAAATTTACAGTCGCCATAATTGTTTTTTCTTTTCATCGTGCAACCGGCTAAACACCGATGCGAAATTTGTAACTATACAAATTTTGCGAAATGTAACTGACAGAAAGTGTTTGTATTAAAAGGTAAGCACGATTTCAATTTAATACTTATATGAATAAATGTGAAAAAAGTGAACTTTTTATCACATTTAAAAATGGTTTTAAGGCTACGAACTGGAAAATACCTTCGTTTTTACGTTCCATTTACAATTTTTTTTTCAATGTTCCTGTGCGCCGAGCTGATTATACTCATTACACAGATTTTTCTGAATTCCCAATGAAGTTTTGTGCAATCCGATGGATAGAAAATGAGAAAGTAGCTGAACGTGCCATACGTATAATTCCGAATCTCGAACAATATGTGGAAAAAGCAAAAGCTGACAAGAAAGCTCCTAGCTGTGAAAGTTTTCAAACAATATGTGAATTACTCCAGGATCCATTGTTACCAGCTAAACTATTACAAGTTACTATTACGAGCTAAACTTGGATTTTTTCAATCCATTGCATCGGATATCGAGTCATTTTTAATAAAATTTCAAAGTGATGAGCCACTTGCACCTCTGCTGCACGAGTCTCTATTGGCTTTTATGAAAACTCTGATGGCACGATTTGTAAAACAAAATGTACTTGAAGAAGAAGTAAACGTAACAAAAATCGAAATTAATGATGAAAAAAATGTAATTCCTGATAAAGAAATCCATTTGGGATACGTGACACGTGACGCAATTCGATCAGTTCGAAAATTACTCAAGGATCGTGAAATACTTCAATTTAGACACGATTGTAAGAAATTCTAAAGAAACTTTGTGATTCGTTGATGACACGTAGTCCATTGAAATTCAGACTAACGAAAGGAATTTCTTTTTTGGATCCCCAAATTGTGACAGAATCCAACTTACGCTACAAACGACTGCAGTTAGCTTTGGAGGTTTTCACTGAGTCTAACTGGATTTCAGGTATCACTCCAGATAAAATAGATAAACAGTTCAAAGCGGTTTGTGCTACTGAATTATTTTCCACAATATTAACGAGTTTTTCTGAGATCAGACTGGATCACCTCTGGGTACATGAGCTAATACCCAAGACGTTAGACTATGAGGAACTTCGATCATTTCTCAAAATGGTTTTCATTTTATCACACGGAAATATGCCTCGTTGGAAAGAGGTTTCTCAGCCAACAAGGAGTGTTTGTTCGAAAATCTGAGCGAACAATCACTGGTAGCCCAGAGACAAGTGTATGATTCAGTCACTGATCTTGGTGAGATGGAAAATGTCGGTATAACGAAGCAGTTGATGCACTCTTGTCGCAATGCTCGTAACCGATATGGCGAAGCACTAGAGAGGACAAAATGCGAGACAAAAAATCATGAGGAAGAAGAAAATGAAAAACGACTCACAAAATTGAAGCTGAAAGCACTGGCCGCTGAGAAAGCGAAAGTATTGCAAGAAACTCAACAAAAATTGTCTGCGATAGACGAAGAAATGAGAGAATTAAAGTGAAACAACAGAAAAATTGATTTTACTTTTAAGGAAACAATGAAATTAAATCTTTGCCAAAAAAAAGTTTAATAAACTGACATTTTTGTGATAAAAAATATATTTATATATATTTAATGTTATTTCTAATAAAAAAAAGTGTTCTATGTTTGTACTGATAAAAAATATATGAGGTTTGAATATAAAAAAATAAAGAATTTTGCTTATTTTTCGGTCTGGAAAATTCTAAAAATCGGTCTGGAAACCCTGGAAAAGTCAGGGAATTTTTTCAGCCAGATTCTGTGGCCACCCTGTTCAAACTGGACAAGTATAATAAATGTGCAACAGAGGGATTCTTATGCACCCACTATGTGTTCTCACTCGCACTCGCATACGCCTATGATCACCATACGGAATCTACGGTAATGTAGTACGCAGTAGACATTTGGCATCGATCGAAGCAACTGTAAGGTCGTTTTGCCCCTGATTTGTACTAAACATTGATTTACTCCGAATTAGAATTTTTTATTTGAAGTGTATATTAGCTATTCGTGAGGACAAAATAGTGTGAGATACTTTCTTCGAAGTACATCTGTCCAGTAATTGTAATGCAGTGCACGATCGTATATAGGTTTTGAAAGGTACACTAGAGGACTAATTTTTTCTCGATTCTAACACATCTTTAGGATATGAAAATAAATTTTTAGCCAGAATTATTACTAGTCCAAAACTTAGGTGTAAAAATAAGTTTTAGGACACTTCCATTCCGTGTCATAAAAGTAATTCAAAGTAATTCAAAGTTACGGCTCACATATGATATGGTGGCACTTGTTATGTAGTATCGAAATATAAGGGAGTCACAGATATTACCTTTAAATTCTGCGAATAAAACATGCAGACCGATAAGCTTTTTATTAGACACTGAATTCGCTATGAATTCCATCAAGGAAAAAGTGTTAGGAAAGCATGTAAATCGATCTGTTCTGTTCTTCGGGATGACATTGTATCTAAAAGTACATGTGAGTATTTGTATAAGAGATTTAAGGGGGTATTCTTGTGTAACATCGGTCTTTTAAACCACTTTTTCGATAACACAGGTTTACAAAAAAAAAAAGTCCGGACTATTTGACCGGACCATGGTATTCCGAGGTATTTTTGCGTCCTGAATCCGATCCCGAGGTCATCTGAGCCCCATCACGTCAGAAAAACGAGATTTCGAAATAAATAAATAAGGAAATGGGACTGCCCTGAGCAGCACCCAGAGCATGACTCCAAGGTTCTAAGGCCATTAGGGTCAGTGCTGAGTCCACTGTCACAGTGAACGGATCGCCGGAATTGGATGCCTTGACAGGGAGATCGTAATCCGCGAGATACAACGATTATGGCAACATTTTATCCACTGGGGTGGTTCTGTGATAGTCCCGGTTGAGATTTAGGACTCCATTCCAATATTTGGAAGGTATTCAAGACCTAAACAGCTACCCTCCAACTAAACAGGTCGCTTGAGAAATTGTCCCGGATCCAGTTCCAAAAAATGGTCATTTTAACCTCTAAATGACCTTCAAATCTCATTTTTCTGACGTGATGGGGCTCAGATGACCTCGGGATCGGATTCAGGACGCAAAAATACCTCGGAATACCATGGTCCGGTCAAATAGTCCGGACTTTTTTTTTGTAAACCTGTGTAATTTATTGTGATAAACTTGAAAAAGATAACATCTTGAAATTTTTACTAAGTATATATTTATTGACAATGTAACGACCATTTCAAATTTTGTGGCTTCAAATATTGAATTTAATAATAATTAATAATAAACTTTACAGTGCTGTAACTATACAAAAATAAAAAAAAGTTGATTGATGGTTGTCATGATTCCGATTGTTCTCCTTATCTAAAACTGAAAAATAATAAGTTATTCTAATCTGTAGACCTTTGGCTACAGCCTGAACTAGAATGAAGTCAAAATATTAAAAATTGCACTTCTCTGGTGGAGTTTTGAATATTGAATTCCGATTTTTGTCATTTTTTTTCGACTATTTGAGTTAAAAACAAAAAAATTATGACAGATATAACAATGATTCTAGTTCGAGCTACAACTGTAGATGTACTGAAAATATCATACAAATTTCAGCGTAATCGGTTCAATAGTTTTTGAGATATTGTGGCAACCAATTTACAAAATGTAGTTTCGAGAAAAACGTGTTTGAAAGTTAGACTATACCCCGACTAGAAATTTCATCGGGTCAACCAGATCATATGGCTGGACCCGATCAGGTCCCGCCAAGGAATTCCTAATTAGTTTTTCCTGACCAGGTCCAGATCAGGACCAAATTGGGATATCCTGATCACGTGACATCCGACGTAACGCTAGTTTTTCCTGATCGTGTCCAGATCAGGATCAAGTCGGGATATCCTGATCACGTGACACGTCATAAGTCTCACTAGCTTTTTCAGGCCATCGCCAAATCAGGATCATATCAGTCAATTCAATTATTTTTTTTATGACCGAATCATATATTTTACTTCTAGAAAAATCTCTCACACACTATTTATTTTTCATATTTATTCATTATTTTCCCAGATGAAAACTTCACTATATTATAGTAAATTCATTTTTGAGTTGAAATCTGTTCGGTCTCATGAATTTTGAAAGTGCACGTGTGACCTATCGAAGACACTGGAGGAGTTATAGATGTGGAGGATTCTCGAAATTCAATGCCCCCACTTTAGAAACGGACCAGTTCTGCTTTCGCGACCGATTTCAGTGCCCTTTCGACATGTGGTCGGCATCCGGGTCCATGGCGAGCCATTGTTCTTGTTCCTGACACGGGGTGTCGGGTCCATAGGAGAAGACCTCGAAAACTTTCAAGGAAAAGGAATATTTCATGTTACGTCGCTCGACAGCTCTTCCTCAGTTTTTCCGCTAATCAGAATAAACTGTTCCATTCCCTCTCCTGGGTAGAGACTCTCTCAAAATCTTTTTCAAAGGGCTACCGAAAATCTGAGGAGAGTTTTTTAGGCTAAGGCATTTCCGATCTAGATTTCAACGAGACACGACGCTTGTTCCTGATCTCCCCTTAGAACTAAATATCCGCGTAAATTAAGTGTCATTATTTTGTGTGTAAAGTTTTCTCAATTTTGTTTGTTTTTGTCTTTTCTCAATATATATATATATATATATATATATATATATATATATATACATATATATATAAGATAATAAGAAGTCCTGATCTGGTTTGTAAGTGAGGTCCACGTAAGGAATCGACATCAAATCAATACTCTGGACCCGACCTGGTTAACCACGTCTGGTCCTCATTAGAAATTGCTGATCGGGTCCAGAGAGAGAGAGAGA
>OY783192.1:21530621-21677121 GCA_963678675.1 Xiphydria camelus | reverse complement strand
CATTCCTTACCTGAACCAGGGCCGAATCAGCCGAAAATTTCTAGTCGGGACGTAACACAAGTGGCGCGTCTGCCATTATAAACATCTGTAACTATTCAACGACTTTGAATTTTAAAAATTCTCTCACACACGTCTTTTAGAGATGTTATGGAAGCGATTAAGCAAGAAAAAATTTTTTCGATTTTTTTGACCGATTACACTGGAATACCCCCTTAAAGACGGTGATTTTGATGTTAGTGACTGTGAACGTATCGGGGCTCCTCTAAAGGTGGACGACCAGGAACTACAAGCGTTGCTGGATGAAAACTCTTGCCAGACGGAAAAACAATTTTCAGAATAGCTAGAAGTAACTCAACAAACAATTTCCTATCACTTTGAAGCAATGGGAAAGATTCGAAAATGAACAAAGTGGGTGCCACACTCTTTGACTCAAGCAAATAAAAATAGCCGTCTCTTGACATATATTTCAGTCTTTACAAGCAACAAAGAAAGTCTTTTTTGCGGAAAATTGTGACCGGCGATGAAAAGTGGATTTATTTTGATAATCTGAAACGCTGCTATCATTGGGTTAACCCCGCCGAGCCGACGACATAGACGCCAAAGCGCAATATTCACTGTAACAAAGTCATATTATGTATATGGTGGGATATGAAAATCGTACTCCATTATGAACTTCTGAAACCTGGCCAGACAGTTACTGCCGATCTCTATCGTCAATAATTGAGGGGCTCAGATGCATAGTGGCATAAGTCAGATTATCCAGATTTTCCAAAGCAACCGTTTTGTCGTCCCAAACATACCTACATGTAACATTTTTTGTTAGCCACGTCATTCGCCGAAATTATAGCAGTACATATTCCGACGGTAATACGCCTCAGAAACTGTAATCTTAGGAAGGGCTTGTGTATGTTTGGGACGACAAAGCGATTGCTTTGGAAAATCTGGATAATCTGACTTATGCCACTATGAATCTCATCCCCTCATTTAATATGATTGAATCAAGAAATTGACCAAAAGCATCCATTTACCAGTAAAGAAAAACGTCCAGTAAAACTGCTCCCTGACAACGCCAGGCCGCATGTGGGTTGACCGGTCGAGGATACGTTAATGGCTCTTGGATGGAAAGTTGTACCACACCTGGCGTATTCACCAGACTAAGCTCCAACTGATTTTAATTTGTTTCAGAAAATGCAAAACGAATTGTCTCTGATGTGCGATTCAAAACAGTTGAAGAAATCCAAAAATGAGTCGATAACTTCCTCATCAATGTTTTGATGCATAAATGCATTTTACTTTTTTCAAAAATAAATTTTGAATTTTTGAAATTGTCCTAAAATTTATTTGCACACCTAAGTTCAGCGAACAGTAGACCTCACTGAAGTTGAACATACAAAACGGGTCGGAGAGATTCATTGTCCTCGAGTGTTCATACGGCGCGTCGGGTACAAGCAAACGCTGAATTTTCGAACGACAAATATGAGCGCTCTGTACGTCTTAACTATTATAGCTAGACATAGGCGTTCTCAGACTTTTTTGTAGAACATTTTATCGTCTACAAAATTGTTTATGTGAAGTTTTGGGCTAAATATAGCACCATTTTCACAGCGTTCACAGGTTAAATTCAGAAAACGTTATTTCACATACTACCACCGCCTATGTTGGGGATGATTAATACTCTTTTCACCCTTCTAATCGTATTTCCAAATGAATGTATGATGCACTGCGAGTCAGTGAACACATGTGCCGAGTTTCATCAAGATCGGCAAAAGCGTTTAAAAGTTATCGTAACACAAAGAGACAGACACACGGAAGCATTTTCGCTTTACCCCAACAAATAGTAGGGGAGATGTGGGATGAAAGGAACATGTCTTGAAATGGACGTAGTAGACCGAGAGCTAGCAACGTTTTCGAGAATGAATTTTAGGTCGGCTAGTTTTTTGATATTTCATGTCTTATTGAAGTTAGGTAGGGATGGCACCCGGGAGCGGTTGCGTTTGCTTCTGCGCATCCCTTCTGTACAGTTATCTCTCTCCCGCAACCAACGAATAAGCTGCCGCACTCTTCTAACTCACCTATTCTTCCCGAGACTTAAATTGATCTGATTCCTAATTAAACAACGGAATTTCCATATGGCTAATTAATAGTGTATTCGTTGATTACAGAACTATATCATGTTAAAATTTGAGCTATACTAAAATGGTTTGAAAATTATTATTTTTAATAACTAAAATTGGATCTGCCGCACTGTTAGCAACAACAAAACTGTCTGGCAATTATAAATTTCTATTACTAAAAAGACATACAAAATTATGAAAAAAAAATTTATCTTAAAATGATTTCAAAATGCCTAGGGTAAAAGTAGGACAGATGCCGCAGTCTCTGTTTAACTTTGAACTCGATTATCTCGAAACGCAATGGAGATATGTGAAAAATGCTTAGCAACTTTTTTACAGTAAAAATATAGATAAACACTTTTTATCTAAACTTTTCTTCATTACCTGCAATCAATTTCGAGATAATCCTATATTTTACCCTATTTTTTACTTGTACAGAAGGGATGCGCAGAAGTAAACGCAACCGCTCCCAGGTGCCAGACCTACCGCATCCCTACTTAACTTCAATAAGAAAGGAAATATCAAAAAACCAGCCGAACTAAAATTAACTTTTTCGTGACGTTGCTAGCTCTTAGTCTATAGTATTTACCTAAAAGTCGAAAGATCTCTCTACAACGAAAGCATTATGGTTTTGTGGTAACAATAATACGTATACATGCTCAACCACGTCTAACTTCAAGCCGCTGTCGTTTCAGAACTGGTGGTGATACGTGGTTGAAATTTCTAATACTGCAAAGTAAAATGTTCAGTGCTTTTCTAAAATGTTTTCTGAAGTACTGTTACCATTGACTGATATATTTATTGCTGTATTTGGACAAATACTTATTCAAGAACGATAACGTGAAATATTAGGTACCGGTTTGATATTTTAACTTTAGTGATTGAGTTTTCAATTTTGTTCTCGTATTTATGAATGGGATACAGTAAAAATTTAAGAAGAATGTTCTCTTGCGAATTATCTAAAGACCTCAGCAATAATGTGTTAAGGAGTAAATACTAAGCTGTGGTCAGAGACTAACATATCAGTACGTTGTGAAAGTTAAAAAAGTCTCACCCCTGTTTCATGGAAAGCAAAGAAAGAGTCTAGCTCGAATTGGCTCAAAGGATATTTAAAAATAAATCTTTCATTATCTAAATAAGTTTTAATAAGCAAAATATTCACAATTTTTGTTTGTAATTCAGAGGAATATTCTGAAAAATATAAGTTTTATTAGACTGTATCTTTTAATAAGACCAATTTACGGAAGGGGCAAAATGCACTTTTTTAGGAAATTAAAAATGAGATAAGTGAAGATAGTGATAAGCTTATTATTATCACAAACATATTGTTATCGCCAGATAAGTAACCTTTCAAATGTTTTTAACTAGAAATAGAATACTTCTTCAGGTTATCTGCTTTATTGTTTTATACAAAAAATCTCGCTTCTATCCCATCTCTCCTATAAACTTATTACGTTCGATCAACAATACAATTTCTTTAGTAAAACTTTGTTTTTTGTAAAAAACTTGTCTTTCATGAATATTAATAAATATATAAATTATTCTAACGGCATTTTTTCCTTTATTAATTAATTTTACAATGTTTGTATAGTACATCTGAGAATTTTTTCAAGCTGGTCGGATCGTTTAATGTAAGATTAATTGATTGACTGATTGATTGATAAGGAGTTTTATTGCCTAAAATTAAACAAAAATTGTGCAGCTGGGATGCAGGAATGGTCTTACAATATAGTAGTATGGAATAGAGTAGTAATAATGATAAATTAGTATTAGCGGTTAATAAGAGTGCGCTCTCTCCTGTCTGGTCCACAGTTTTAATGCTAAGTAAAATAAAAATAAAAATAAAATAATATAATTAATATGATAAAGATTGTAAATGAGGTAGATTATGGGTGTGAAGAGCATTAACGACTCGAATTAATGTATAGAATTATGAATGGACAGAATTGCCGTCAGATATTTCCAATTGTTTGAGATGGTTTTTGAGGCCAGTCTTGAAAGAGGCAAGTGATGGTGCATCCTTTATGTCATCGGGTAGCAGATTCCATATGTGTGGGGCCGTGATTGTAAACGAATGCTTGTAGGCATCAGTTCGATAGCTAGGTATTTGGAGCTGGTGATTGAACTGATTTCTTAAATGCCGTCTGGCGACATGAGAGAGTAACAAGTCCTTGAGAAAATGCGACTCCTCATGTACGGCAACATAAGTGAGGCTTGCCACTGCACGGCTTCTAGCATTTACTACTGACAGCCACCCTAATTGGTGACGAAAATTCGAGATGTGGGAATCGCGCGGCAAATTAAAGATGAATCTCAGTCCTCTGTTCATCAGTCTCTGTAACTTCAGATCGAAAGTAGCTTCAGCCCCAAGGAGAGCAGCAGAATAATAGTTGATGTGCGGCAGCACAAGGGCTGAGACTAAACATCGGCGGAGATTCTCATCAGTGTAGCTGCGAAGCTGGTATAGTCTGTAGAATACTCTGCCCACCTGCGAGGTGATATTGGACAGGTGTTGACGAAACGTTAACTTGGAGTCAATTACTACTCCGAGGTTTCTGACTGATGATTCGAACGGTATTCCAATGCCACCCAAGCCCAGAGGCGGCAACGAGTCGAGATTAATGTTGTGTTGATTAGGCGTTTATTTCCCAGGATAATAGCTCTGGTTGTGGTGAGATTGAGCTCGAGGCGATTTGTTGTCGCCCAATCGTGGATGGCAGCGATATCTTGATTAAGCTCGTGGATGCATTTACTCAGGCTGGCAGGCTGACAAGTGGCGTAGATTTGCAGATCGTCGGCAAATAGTAACCGCTTGACATGTCGAATTACAGTTCCAATATCGTTAATGAAGAGCGAGAATAATAGCGGACCCAAAAGAGATCCCTGAGGCACCCCCATGTTGGTGGAGACCCAACTAGTTATGGCATTGTTATTACCGAATATCATCACCTGCTGCCTACCTGTCAGATATGACAACATGAATTCACTGGCCCTGTCTGAGAATCCTATTTTCCACAGCTTACGGAGAAACAACTCATGGAGAGCTGTGTCGAACGCCTTTGAGAAATCAAAGAGTACGAGGATCGTGACCTGTCTTCTGTCCATACCATGCCTGACATCATTAAATAATTTAACCAATGCTGTCGTCGTGCTATAGCCTGGTCGGAAGCCACACTGACATGGATCAAGAATGGAGTGGCACTTGATATGGTCCGATATTTGATTGAAAATAAGCCGCCCAAGTATCTTGCTCAAGGTAGACAAAAGCGAGATCCGGCGATAGTCGCTAAACGTTCTCGGCGTGGCTATTTTGTTGATCGGGACAATGGCGGCTTTTTTCCAAGCAGTAGGGAATTGATAGTCGGTAATCGAGCGATTGAAGATCCTGACCAGAAATTCGATGATGATATGCAGGACAGGGAGGAGCATCCGTAAACCAACTCCATCGGCTCCGGTAGCGTTAGATTTAGTTTTCCGAAAAGCTGATTCCACTGCCTCCGTAATGATTGGACGGAATTTAATAGTGGAGTCGGGAAGCTCAGGTGCTAGCCAAGTCTCAGTTACAGTAATGATTTGAAAAGGTTGACTGGAGTCCAAATAAGTTTTTAGAATGTCAAGGTGCGACCAAAGAGAATTGGAATTGAGACAGCAACAGTGGAGGCTTGAGTATGACTGAGAGTTGTTGATATTGGAGCAGACAGGGCGCTGGCATAATTCAGGTTCGGCAGAGTATAGCTGTATTATCCTGGGAATATCTGCCTCAGTGTTGATAATCTGAACCAGTGCACCCTCACGCACTTTAGTGAAGACCGTGGCATTCCTGCATCAAACAAATTTAAAGCCTGCCTCCTTTAATGCAAGTTTTGCAGCCTTAACCCTAGAGTGCGCGCGTCGGGTCTCTCAGGCCCAGGGAAATCTGTTTGGAGGTGGAATTTGGCCATAAAAGTGCGCACAGTCCTGCGCGCCTCAGTACCTTCAAATGTGATCTTGATACATGCGTGTTAGTAGTTGTAAGGCAGTGCAGTGTATAATTTCGAGTTTATAGTGGGTTTCGGTCTGGCCGGCCCGACGCGTTCCTTTATGTAAGTATTTTTTTAAAAGTTTGATATAAGTACTTTCTCTAACGGGATTACAAATTAGCTATAAAAATCAATCTTGCGTTACAGAATAATGGATCCTTATGAAAAAGAAGCTCAGAGACTTACACAGCTGTTCGAAGAAGTTTCAACTGATGTGGAAAACTTTTCGGACTCTGATGACTCAGCAGCGGATCCAGAGTTTGAGAACGTAAGTGAACATGAGTCTGACAGCGAACAGGAGATAGAAGAACACTCGCCTACTCAACCCACCGAGAGTGAAAGATGGAGAAGCTTGCATTATAAATCAAAAGATGGAACAAAGTGGAATAAAATATGCGCCCCTAAAAATGTTCGTACTAGACAAGAAAATATAATTGTAAAACTTCCTGGAGTAGTCGGCCCTGCCAAAAATGCGTCGACTGCATTAGAAACTTGGCAGCTTTTCTTCGATAATACCATCATTAGAGAGATAGTAAAGTGCACAAATATATACATTGAAAGCATATCTGACCGATATAAAAATAAATCAGATTCAAGACCGACTGATGTCTCAGAATTGCACGCACTGCTTGGTCTGCTGTATCTAGCCGGCGTTTATCACTCTGGTCGAACTTCAATTTTTGAATTCTGGTCTAAGGATGGGACAGGTATAAAAATCTTTCCCGCAACAATGGCCCTTAGAAGATTCCGTTTTTTGATGAGATGCTTGCGAATGGATGATATCCGAACTAGGGAAGAACGTAAAAGGGAAGATAATCTAGCTGCAGTGAGAAAAGTATTTGATGGCATAACAAAAAACTTTCAACAACACTACTCTTTTGGGCAATCTACCACAATTGATGAAATGTTGTGGTCTTTTCGGGGAAGATGTCGTTTCAGAATGTACATTCCCAATAAGCCTGCTCGTTATGGACTGAAGGTATTTTCATTAGCGGATTCAAAGTCATTTTATACTTACAATATGGAAGTGTACTGTGGTATACAGCCTAAAGACCCCTTTTCTGTTAGTAATAGTTCTGCTGATGTCGTAAATAGACTTTGCTCGACAATATCGAAATCTAGGAGGAATGTTACGATGGATAATTGGTTTACTTCCTATGAAGTTGCTCAAAACCTACTAAAAAATCATCAGCTGACAATTGTTGGAACACTAAGGAAAAATAAGAGACAGATTCCTGATGACTTTTTTACCAAGCGACCAGTAAAGACCAGCATGTCTGGATTCACAGAAGATGCGACTATAGTTTCCTATTTACCGAAGAAAAACAAGCAGGTCATATTATTATCAACTCTCCACCATGACGACTCTGTTGATCCAGAATCTGGAGAAGATGCCAAGCCAGAAATTATTACCTTTTATAACTCCACGAAATGTGGAGTTGATATAGTTGACCAACTCACAGCAAAATATAATATAGCCAGAAACACGCGTAGGTGGCCTATAGTTATTTTATATGGCCTCCTCAATGTTGCTGCAATAAATGCTTTGGTTATATTTAGGGCTAACTTTGAGGGAAATAATGGAAAAATTCAAAGACGAATATTCCTGAAACAACTTGGTAATCAACTTGTAATGAGTTACTTGAAAAGTAGAGTGAATTCCCAATACCTTCCCAGAGAGATTCGTCAACTTGCCCCAAGAATAAGTGGAACTGTGTTACAGCAATCTATGGAAATTGCCCAAAACAAACGTGGGCGATGTGCCTTCTGTAAAGACCGGAAAACTAGATACACATGCAAGTTTTGCAAGAAATATATTTGCCTGGAACATACTACGTCTGTTTGCCACGTGTGCGCAGAAAATTTTTCCGAATAGTCACTATACAGGGTGTTTAGTAAGACATTACCAAAAATGCAATACAAGTTTATTTCACTTTTAATAGTTTATATTATGAGAAATGAATGTAATATTTTTTTATACATCACTGATTATCTTTGTTAATAATATTTTAACACATTACTGGAAATATATGGTTTTGTTTTGATAGTACGTCTGTCTTTTTACTGGGTCCATCAGACCCAATGCGTTCCTCCGTGTCAAATAAAATCACGCGTCCAATGCAGGGTTAAGCAGGTTGAAGACACTTGAGGGAAGAAGTTCACTCAAATAGATGGTAGGATCACTAGGCGGCACTGAGGGAGGGGTGTTTCTGGCCAGAAGGTTCGAGTTGAGCTGGGAGAGCTTGAGCACACCAAAAGCACGTTTGGCGGACAAGAGTCGACTGACTAATGATTGATCCTTGAGTACCACTACAAAATGCGCCTTGCTGAGTGTGTTAGAAGGCACAGAACTGGTTTGTTTACGTAGCAACCTAGCACTGATAACATCACCAGGACGCAGGTCAATCTTGATCGCTTTAGCTACAGCTGAGGCAATGCTGGTGAGCTGTGCTTCCAAATGAGAGACCGGATATAGTTAGCTTGTCCAAATGAGAGACCGGATATAGTTAGTTCCGCCTGCTGTCTGTGGCTTAACGGTCTCCTCTGGAGGCTAAGAGTACTTGCATTAGCAGCTGCTTCTATCCTGATTAGGCCGGCCGAGGTAGAGGGGCGGGAATCAGTTGTGGCTGATAGCTGGTTAAGCCTAGACTCAAGCGCCTTGACCGTACTCCGCAGGTCCTCAGTTTCGCTTCGCAGGTCCTCAGTTTCTTTGGATAATTGCTCATTTTTCGCAGCGGGCGACTCAGTTTTGTCTGTTAGCTGTTCTGTTGTGACCTTTAAGGCGGCTACGTCGCCACCAACAGTTACGACGTGGTTCCAAACGCCGAAAAGGTGGCCAAAATGTGAAGACGTTATTCAAATTGCGTGAAATTTCGTATACAGGGTGTTCGGAAAAAACACCGACACAGAAATAGGGGTGATAGGTTACGTCATTACAAGTATTTTGATATAAGGGACCTATACCCGTAAGCGCCCCCTTCTGGAGATATCAACTTTTCAAGTTTATAACGACCGAGGTTGATCAAAGTAGAATAATAAGAAACGTATCAAGATGGTAACGAATATTTAATTTTACGAGATACAAAAACAATGTACTACAGCAAATGCTCAAAATGACGGCCACCCATGTCCATGCAACATCGGAAACGATTCTGGATAGATGTGCCACTGCGCAAACTGCTTGCGGAAAGGATAACCGCTTGGCTCAAGTCCTTGTACTTCTTGAAGATGATGCGGATACAAGGAGTTTTCATTTGTTTTTCAATTGTACAGGTAGACAAAGAACTGAATATTATTCTACTTTGATCAACCTCGGTCGTTATAAACTTGGAAAGTTGATATCTCCAGAAAGGGGCGCTTGCGGGTATAGGTCCCTTATATCAAAATACTTGTAATGACGTAACCTATCACCCCTATTTCTGTTTCGGTGTTTTTTCCGAACACCCTGTATAGGGTATTTTGTAATCATTGCAGTAATCATTGCAGTAATTTCTGCATTTTCGAAAAAACGGCGCGCAGTGTTTCCGTCATTCGTACTGCCATATCCCTGTTTCGGCATATCTACCAAGAGCCCTAATTGTTGACGGAATCCTTTCTGTATATTTTTTTTTGCGACTTTCGACCTTTGCTTCATCCTCCCCGCGTTTTTGCCACTTCTTTACATCCAACTTGTATGAAATGTGCAAAAGGCACTCAAAAAAACGAATCCAGGCGTGCAAAGTGGAAATTCCAAATTGCAAATGCCGTCCTTTAATAGGTTTTCGTAGCATGATATCAATATTGTTAAATTGTTTTGAAGTGCAGTCGCAAAGGTAGCATCGCTGACTCGAAGATATGCAAGTCAATGAGTTGCAAACTTTTCCATCGATCATGGTGAGCAATAATTTGTATGCAACATTCACGTCTTTTCCGCCAACAATTATTTGGAACTTTGTTAAATTGCGCTCTTGGTCCTTAATGTCATCGAATACAAGTCTCGTATACTCAGCAGTTTCGTGCGAAAATTCGATTTTTAAAGGCCGACAAAATCGGGGAGATGAAGGACGCAGATTCTTCCAAATGACGATTTCTTTCTGAGTGGACTTCTCGACAGAGAAAATCTGAAGCGGCACAACAGAAACAAAAAATATATTTGCGTCCGTTTTAGTGCCTTCAGCATCGTCAGCGAATTTTTGCTTGAAAGTGCTCTGTCTCGAAGTTCCGTCGCATCCCCACTTTACAAATCAAATCTACATCGTACACACTATCGAAGAGGCTAGAAATCACATCTGTTTGGACCCGCAAAATTCTTTCTACCGTGTTATCCAGCAGTGCTTGAAGTTTCACTTCAGCACCAGTTTCTGTAATTCGTATATCTACAGCAGGGGGGTAACACTCTTTCTTCGCGCGCAAAACATTCTTGTATGATGGGAATAATGTAGAATTATGACATATACTAGCAGCTCTAATTGTGTTATACATATTCTTCGACAAACTACACTCCATACGGAGCGAAAGGGCCTCATCACTGGTCAATGGTGTTTCTCTTCTTGCAATCAAGGAAGTTTTATACCTCCTTACCGTGGTTGGACTTCCTTCAGCTATATCTTTCACCACCTTTGCTGCATCCAAATTCCCAGAACTGCGGAAACTCATTTGCAACGCGTATCCCAGTTCGTTGACTTCATATTCGCCTCGCACGACCTGCGTTCTCCTCCTTTTTGACCTCTCACTGGAAGCTGCAAAACTGAGAGATGGACGTCCTGGACCATCTACAGATGTATTCTCAGCTTTACTCGTCGATGCTGCTGCGTGCTTAGGAGTTACTGTAACAAAAAATAACACCAAATTTATTACATTTAATATTAAGATCGAAGTTATTTATAATTCATATGTTATTGAGATGCTTTACTTTGCGGAGTCTCTGTTGTGTCTCCTTGTAGCTTGAAATCCATATCCAGCCATAATTTATTCCCGGCCAAAAACCTGTCCGTAGTCCTATGGCTTTTCTCGAACGCTGCTCGAATTTTATGAAAAAGTTTCCGCAAGGCATTTTTTCTATTGGCAGACAAAGTAATCGGGTTTCCGCTTTCGGTCGTCAGATGTTTTTCAATCAATCCGATAAGTGCATTATTGTCTTGCGAAAGAGAGCCTTTTATTATGTCGAAAATTTGGTATCTTTTCAAAGACATTGTTGGTTGTGCCGATTCATCTGAAAATAATTTTGAATTATTATTATGGGAGTATAGTTTTATTACAATTTATCACAGTGTACAATCATAAGTAGAATATAATCTAATCTAAAAAGTTTCAGTAGCACATGCAAAACATCTGTTTTTGTCCCTGTTTATTCATAAAAACGAAACGCTGTTTGGGATTATACCTCTGTAAAAACCCATTCTTTTCCAGTAGTTACGATGACGCATAACAAAGCAATTACGTATAGCTATTATTTCATCTATTTTTGTGGTCGTTATCAATATAAATAATATTCAACATTAATATTAACAATTACTGTCAATGTGCATTAATGTCGTGTTTGTGAATGTGTCATGTTTGAATTATATTATTTAAATTTAATAGCAATTGTTATAACTGTAATGTCATTATATGATCATAATAAATATGATTTTATACATTTATAACATTAATAATTACTACTTTATTCATTAATTATAATTATTTGAATCAAAAAGTAAAACTCATTTGTAAAGTATATATTACACTGACACTTATAGTAGTTTTTACAGTTTTTTTTACAAAAAATTGAATTAAACAAAATGGGGCAAACTTGGGCAGTTCCCCTTACTTTCACATTATTACAAAATATTTAAATAATACGACAAAAATGAGTAGAGAGTGGGATGTCCTGGGACTTTTGAGTTATCTAATGTTAAACATTACATTTGAAACTGGAAGATATAAAAACAACTAGTTCTACATGTTACATTAGTTAAATACGCATGACAATGTACTGTCAACACACTATAACATTGAAAAGTACTCACTGTCGTTAGAAGAAGCCATTTCCATCCATTCGAAGTCACTTTTACACGAAAAACTTGGTTCACGGCTATACAGCGCTCAGAATCTCTCGCGCGCTGCGTTCGGATAATAATGGGTGCGTTCAGCAGATCATACCGCTCCGCAACTGTTGAGTGATTTTCGATGGTGATTGGCTAAATGTTCAATTTCAACCAATGACCGTCGAGTGCTCCCAAGGAGCGATATCTGCTGAACCCGCACAATGCCTGCGGAGAGGTCCACGTGCAAGTTTGAGGGTTTTGAAACGCGGTTTCTAATAGGCTAAGTACCAACCTACATAACTAGACCCTAAAAAGTCCCCAAAGCAAAGATTGATTTTAGGGAATTTTGGCCACCTTTTCGGCATTTGGAACCACTGTGGGCCGTGCGAAAGGCTGGTATGTCCTGCAGAAGCGCGAAATGTTGTAACAGGGTGTCGCTTATCATTTTAAGTTGTTCCAGTACTGCATTCATGGGGGCATTAGATAGAGTATTTCTGTCAGTTTTCTTTTCTTCTTCAAGCACGACAGTGGATGTATCGCGCTTCCGGCTTGAGTCAGGCTTGAGCGATGATGTAGAAGAGTGCGAGCCATTGGAGGAATTAGCACGAGTTTTCGGGAATTTATCTTCCATGATCGGTCGTGGTCGATAAGTTATCGACAGTCGTTGGTGGTGAGATGATCACGCGCCAGGTGGCGACACTCGAATATTCTCGTTCCGGCGTGCGGGGGCGAGGTGCGCAAGATTATGCACTGACGATGAGAATTTGTCAAGAGAACTAACCTCAAATCTCCCAGACAAGTAGTTGAAGAGCCAGAAATAAATGTCACGAAGCCCTCGCAGAAAACAGAAAATGTTCCTGAGAAGAGCCCGCGAGTAAGCGCATGCGGTAAACTGCAAATAAGTGCAGTAAGATAGTAGACAATAAAAAATGTTTAGGGTCAAGTTGACCCAGAGTGTTCTCCGTGCTCAAGAAAATAAGCGGATTCTCCGAGGGTTAATGCATAGGTGAACTCGTCGAGTTGTTCTTCATTAACGCAAGTTTTGTATCGATTGATATTCGATTTTTTAATAAATATAACCGTAAATATTAGTTTAACACAAATTTTTAACTCTCACAGCACAAAAAATTTACGATTTACATGAGCCTAACAGTGGTAAATAGTTTTTCTTCACTAGGCTATTATACAGGGTGTTTCTTGAGGGTGAATTATTTTCTAATTAGTTTTTTTCAAGATATCAAGGTCATCGATATTATTTTAAATGGGTCGACATATTTTCATTACCACAGTCTTGTAGCTTATAAGAGGACAAATTTAGCAACTGTTAATATGATGACCTTCACTTGACCTTGAACGAGAAGAGTCACAAAATGCGTGCCATGAATTCCAATACTTGTTCGAAGACGATAAATGAATGATTTGTGCTTTAGTGCAGAACATTTATTTTAAAACGTGTTCAAAATGAGCACCATTAACTTCTGTGCGCATCGAATAGTGTGTAAACCACGCGTATTTCTAAGTTTAGTTCTCTTAAGATTTTCTGTGACCACGTGCGCTCAAAGAGTATTCGACTCTCTCGGGTTTTCAAACTGGACCGATCCTTACTTTCTCCTTCCTGACGGAACAAGATACCTCGGAGGTTTGTTTATAAGCATCAGAAACAATAACATTTCACACAATCCCAATGACATTGAAATTCATTAATTTATCGTCTTTGGACAAGTATTGGAATTTATGGCACGCATTTTGTAATTCTTCCCGTTCAAAGTCAAATGAAGGTCATCATATTAACAGTTGCTGAGTTTGTCCTCTTATAAGCTACAAGACTGTGGTAATGAAAATGGGTATTGCTTGGCGAAACATGCTCAGAAATTACTTTCGTACACCGGGACTTTCAAAAAATTATTATAAATTAACCGTATATTTTGTCATGTAGGTTCTCGCATCAACTTTTATAGTAAATTTTCCCCGCTACAAATTAGCAGCTTCATTTTTTTGATTGAGTGAATAATATAGGAGAAATGAGTGATTAAAGTGGCTTAGGGCTAAAACTTCGATAGTTTTTAATTAATTATAAATTTTCTCGGGAATTGACAGATGATACATTTTGATATGTTAATACTGGGACCTCCAGCTATCGATTCATTTAATTTTCATGTCCTGAAGCCCAACTTCTTGTACGAAGTCTAGATTGATTCCACCAGACGGTATATTATCGGAACGCTCTGTACAGCTGTACTACCGTAACAATGTGCCTGCTCAGATAGAAAAGTGTGCCACAGGATTAGTGCAGTGCCGCCAATAGGGCTCTAGCGTACTTCCCAAACGTAGCTTTTATTTGTGTTACACATGTACATATAGAGAATGTACATCCAAGTTTCGCCAAGAAACCCAGCTTGGTGGCGCTGCTTGTATTTACCTTTTGATAACGATTTTCCACGGAAAGAATTTATTTGAATGCTTTGAAATCCACATTCTCTTATAATTGAGGCCATGTTGATTAAATCTCATAGGTAAAACACTTCAATTATTATCCAAAATAACGTGTAAACAGCGCTTATACCACGGGCATCTACTTAATGCTTGGTGCGTGCCACAGATGGCACTCTATCTGTTTTGTGCAGTTACCCAATCGCCCTATATACCGCCAAAGTTGATGCAAACCTTGTCGAAACACGTCGCGTCGGTAGAACCTGATATTCCTACCATGGCATTGTACCGCATTTCTAGAGAATTCTTTTCTCTCTGGGATAATTAACGAGTATCTGATTATCTTTCCAAAATATTTATTTCGCCATATTCAAGTATACGTTTATTAACTATAGATAAACCGTTCTCTGCGAAATCTCCGCCAAATCTCCGCCAAACCTCTACACAAACCTCTGCAAAAAACTCTGCCGAAAGTCTGCCATTTCTCAGAAAAAGTTCCAATTTTAAAAGTTTGGCAGAGTTAGCAGTTATTTTGGTAGAATTCGAAAGAATTTCGTCAGAGTTCAGACAATTGGTAGAGATTTTTAAAAATTTCTGTGAACTTTGCAAATTTGGCGAAAGTTTTGCCAATCATGTTGAAATCTCTGCCAGTTTTGCTAAAGTTTCTATCAGGTTTGCTATTTCTCTACCTGCTCTTAAAATTAGAACATTTTAGCAGAGAAATTGCAGACTTTTGGCAGAGTTTTTGGCAGAGATTTAGCAGAGATTTAACAGAAAAAAATGTCCATTAGGATACTCAACGGACATCTCCCTCTCCCCTCAAAAGAGTGGAATAATAATCAATATATATAATAAAAGAAAGTGTGGTTAGTCTGTACGTTCCCATAAAACTCTGGAACCGCTAATCGTAGCCCCATGGAGGTTATAGGGTATGGTAGTCCTACATCCCCCATCGATGAAGAAGTTTTTGTTTTGGAACTGCAGGGGGAACTTCAGAAGATGCAGGGAATAAAAGGGTGCCGCCCACCAATGGACTTCTTTCAGCGACCATCTCAAGTGCTTCACAGTGTCATAAAATTTTCAAAAATATCGCGGAATCTTCCAGAATGATCCCGGCTATTCCAAAAGATTCTAGAATGTTCCAAAATGTTCAAGAATATTCTAGATTGTTCTGAAATGTTCAAGAAAGTTTTAGAATGTTCCAGAAAGTTCTGAAATGTCCTAGAATGCTCCAGAACTATCTAGAAAGTTCTAAAATGTTTTCGGGCCCACAGAATTTTTAAATTCGTTGAATGTGCCAGGGATGCCTTTGCACTGTTTGAGATCAAAAAAAGGATCACCAATTATTTCGTTAAGGAATTTAGATTTACCCGGATTATGTAATGGAACAAGAATGACCGTGAAGCAGGTATCAAACAATATAATTGAAGCACAAATAATGTCGGAAAAATGTAAAGGAGAAACAGTATTTATTCCGAGGATACCCCTTATATCCACTCAACTGCCGTTTCAATTAAAAAGAATTCAATTTCCAATAGTATATGCAATTAAATAAAGAAGGGAGCTTTCTTTCACCGACGCAAGCGCTGTTGTATTGAGAATATGATGACTTATTGTTAGTTCAGATTTATGATTTTTGGAGTTGAAAGTTTATCCCTTTAATTTACATTTTGTGGGAACTAACTAGCTTTCCCGAGTGGAGCGAGGGCCACATATGCTAGTTGCTAAATAAAAATAGTGCGTGAAAAGCTGACCACAGAACAGTAATGAGCTAGAATAGGATTTAGGACTTATGTAAATCTAATGACTCAGAATACAAATACAATCAGACTCGAAATACGGAACCTACTTTAAACCTTTTTGATTCTACATAAAACCTTTTTAGGTCCTCTTCAACCCCATTACCTCATCTAAGACCTGAATAACTGTGTGTGTGTACCTCTTGTGAACCTTGGAGGCCCACGTTTCTCGATTTCCACCTCTTATGAGCCTCTGCATCCTACGAATTTTAGTTATTACGTATACAACCTATCTTGAACTTCTAAGACCTCACGCTAGATTATTAGGAAGTACATCGTGGACACGAAGCTTAACCTATCTTCATTTGGCTTCAGTTACCTGATAATCGCATAACAGGACATAATATGGGATATTGCTCTGTCATAAACGTCAAAACCGATTATAGATGAAATGTATTAAATGAAATTTGTATTTCTTATGTGGTTTTTTATTTCTAAAATAATACCACCGCCCACAAAAACTATTCTGCGTTAATTTGGCGGATTAATACTGTATATGAAGACATGGTGTATCTATCTGTTATTAACCCTTAACCGCTGTCGTGCGGTCACCATAACCGCACGCACATGTAAACGAAACGTGTCCATTTATCACGACAGTGGTTAAGTGTTAAAAAAAGTCCGAGTATTATATGTTCTACCAAAATGTGTTATAAACCATGTAATTATTAGAAAGCTGATCGTAAGATGATATTCTATGTAGTGCTACTCGTATGTAGACTCTACAGTGTTCGCAAATAACCGACGGCCCGAGGGCGCCGTATGCTTCTAGAATCCATACACAGCGCTACGTAGCATATTTTTCTATGATCAACTTTCTCGTAATTGCACGATATAGGTATACCTCTTTTGTCCATGTAGGATCTGGAGGGTCTGTAGGATTGTAGGTTCTAAAATAAGTGGAAGAATTGGAAATGTATGCCACTTTTGAAGTGTTAAATAGGACATAAAGTCAATAGAAAGAAGTCATCTTTAGATCCTCGTATGTCTTACACTGAACGGTAGGATCTTAAGGTGTAAAGTAGATTTCGAATTTCGACTCGGAAAGGACAAAGGCATGCGATGTAAAAAGAAGCTAATGTAATACGCAACGCAGGAAGAAGATAAAATGAGATAAACTAATGAAATGAAGCGTATAGGAGATTTGGAGGTTTAGGAGGTACCTCTTCAGTCGCGACTTCGAAAAGATCAGGAAAAAGAGAGAGATAGAGGAATTCTAGTTATAGTCGGAGAGAGGAACTGCACGCATGAGGGATCGTTAGCGAGGGGCCGCTGGTAAGACTCCATTTCAATCTGCTAGCAAGGAGACGACCGCGACGTGGCTATTGTTCGACCGACGCGACGACGAGCATAAAGAGCGTTTCATTTGACGTTACGATCGTGAATAACTACGTCCTCTTTTTATCTTTCATTTTTTGACGATTCGAGAAAGTGTCAGTAGAACAATTTGTTTGGTGGCACAAATGCTGTGGCAGAAAATAATTTCCTGTAAGAGCGCGTATATTTCCCGCGTTTTAACGACTCTTATAATTTTTTTTAACTTCTGACTTCATCGCAGATTCTCGCTTTTACGTGATGTTGCGGTTGAAATTAAATTAAGTCGACTGACCTATAACTGCTTAATTTTCAGACGACCTCGCAAGTGAGTTAGCGCTACCAATTGAGCACAGCAGTCTGAATAATTAACAGACAGAACGAAGGACTATATTAACCGAATCATTTTATGAGACCGAGTCGTATAATTTATATAGATCGTCGAATGTATTTCTAAATAATAATTACAGTATCGTATGGTTAATAATATGTGCTTCAATTTAAGAAATGTTTTTCAAATTTGCATGGGAAAGATCGTATTCGTGATTTTGGTATACAAATACATTTTTTTTCAATGAATTATTTGATATAGCCATTAAATGAAATAAGGATATTTGGAGGGGTTGCATTAAATGAAATACCCCGTACACATTCGATGTGAGGAAGAACAGTGTGAGAGGACGACGACAGTCTGCATATGACATCTCCTCGAGACACTTTCCGGTAGCTGCGGCATTTCCCGTTAATCGTGTCGCAATGTGGTTCATCCATTGTCATATTGCGAAGATTCGATATAACGTTCATCGGACAAAGATAACGGCTTTACGTGAGATTTAAGGTTTGTGAAATTGTATACCGAATTTCACGCGTACTATATAAAGCTCTGTAATAGAGCACACTTCTATTTTGCCTACAAAAACTTCATTTAGGGCCGGTATTATAAAGCCCGTTGACCGAAGGTTAAGCGTAAACCGGCGGTTGGCCGATTCCCAAACTGCAGGCGAACCGCCGGTTAAAGCTCAACCTTCGGTCAACGGGCTTTATAATACCGGCCCTTAGTATAGCAAACCCAGGAATTGAATAAGATGTAAAAACATTGAAGCATAGTTATAATGGGAAAACTTTGATGTAGTACCCAAATGATGTATTCTATCTCGAAACTGAAAGTCGCGTATCTACTACTTTTTACATCAAGAAGCTCCTCGGACTCCAAATGGGAAGTTACGACTGAAACGAATATATTATCGCGATAGCTGACACACATATAGAACACTGAGTATTTCGGACGGTTTTTTACCTTTATCAACTTGTTCTTTTGTCCGTACGTTCATAAGTACATGGTAAATCCGAATATATATGCGATTGCGTAAAGAATATAAAAGCTTAGTCGTTGAAAGTGAGTTATTGCGAGCAAAATAATTTTTTTTCATTGTATTCTAACTATCAATATTCAAATTTTAGCGAAATTAATGTAGGAGGTTTTGGATATTATTTCCTCGTATCTTCCACGCTGTAGTCGCATGCTTTCGTCAGAGGGAATGCGCGATATTACTCCGCTCCGCCTTGATGGTAAAACTATATCTGATATACCGCGCACGTCAAGCGGACTTAGTTAGTTATATATATATATATTGTAACGTTGCACTTCGTGCACGTTACAATTTGGCCGACTCCCTAACGTCACTTCGCTGATCCCGCCATCCCCAGGATAGCATTTAGTATAAGAAATTTTAGCGCGTTAGAAACTTTTGTAATAGTAGGGGCGACATAGCGGAATACCGTAGCGAGATCAGTAATTCGACCTAAAAGACGCTGGAACTGAAGGACCAAGGGGCTGCAACGAGCGCCAGATGCCGTGCGGCGAAATGCACACGACTTCCCTGCCAGGCGCAGGACTGGGACTTGCAACCGAGCAGCGTACCCGGCGAGGAACGTACCCTGTTTAGACAGGCACCCCGCTTCTTCGGCACGGATGGACCGCTTGGAGGCTAGGCTTCACCTCGAGATTCTCCGCGTGATCCCACAGGGGAATGTTCCGGAGGAATCTCCAGAAGCTAGCCTCGTATCGGGATCCTCCGCGTGATCCCGCAGGGGAATGTTCCGGAGGGATTCATAAGCCGTCATCCGTGAGGGGACAGTTCCGGAGCCACGATTGAATCCAGCGAGCTGCGCGCGCATCCGCGCCAACCAGGAAGGAACTAGCTTCCTTCGATTGACGATCGACGGAGCGGGCGCGCAGCGGAAACTAGAGCGTCGCGCATGCAAATCGATGGGGGACATCGATCACCAATTAAAATCGCGGAAAGGGTCTACTAGGAGTGGGGACAGGCCCTCGCCGCCTAGCGAGCCGCAGCGATCACGGGACTCTTCCTATCTCGTGCGGACCAGCGAAGCGACCTGACGTACCCATTACCACAGCAGCAGCAGATCTTCCGTTCCGGTAAGCCGGCTCCTTTGTTCGCGACACGTGGCCGATACTATAGTAGAGATTTAGATTTCCTTTGCCCTCGACGGGCATACCGTTTCGTTCCGTGAGTGCGGGTGACGGACCCGTGGCGTTCTTAGAGTTTTCTTTTCGTAGTATCTTGTGTCGCGCGTTAACAGTAATCATTTATCGTTTAGTGATTCAGTTCGCAGTTGTAATATCAGGGGATGCTCGAGAAATTCGGTAGCACGAGGCGACCGAATTCCCTGAGACGAGTTTAGCCCGCGTTATCGTCGGCAGGATAGTGCGCGTCGGTAGTGCGGTAATATCGTTTTCGTTTCGTTCCGTGCGCTATCGAGCGCGTTATCAATTAATAGAAAAGAGTGCCCTTAGTGCGGCAAGATATAGTATAAAATAGCTCGTGCGCTCGACTCTCTGTTCTCCGCTCAGGGCGGTTGATTGTCCCTCGCGAATTTTTCGCGGCTATCGTTCCTATCTCTTCCGCAAATTTCTCCGGCTAACGTTCCTATTCCCTCGCGAATTTTTCGCGGCTATCGTTCCTATCTCTCCCGCGAATTTCTCCGGCTAACGTTCCTCTTCCCTCGTGAATTTGTCGCGGCTACCGTTCCTATCTCTCCCGCGAATCTCTCCGGCTAACGTTTCTATTCCCTAGCGAATTTCTCGCGGCTATCGTTCCTATCTCTCCCACGAATTTCTCCGGCTAACGTTCCTCTTCCCTCGCGAATTTGTCGCGGCTACCATTCCTATCTCTCCCGCGAATTATTGTCGGTTATTCTGCTTGTTAGTTTCGCGATAAGGACTGTTTTGAAGCCCGACCTTGCCGTAGCCGTTAGGCTCTTAGACTAACCAGTAGTGTATAAGAAGATCTCCAATAAAGCTTAGTGTTATTTTCTTGTTATGAATCGCCTCAAATTCGTTTCTTTGTCTTGAGACCCCGCCCCTCTCCTTCGCCGATACGGGGCTGAGCTAGCGGAGTTCCGTTTCCGGTTCACGTGATCTGACTGTTATCGATCTCGACTTTCTTTGGTGTTTCGGAACACCTGGCGCCCAACATTTCATTATCTCAATACCTTGTCCGAGCGGGGCCAGTCAGAGAGCGTGCCGAAGTGTGCGACTACCCGGGTAGCGCCGAGTAGCGTCGTTACAATATATATATATATATATTAAGCCTTTTAAGAGAGGCATGTTTTATCTGTATCTCAATTTTAGTAATTTTGGACTTAGTTAGTTTTGGAATAAAGCTCTTCATATATATATCCCCTTTTTCCTTTCCCTGCTTTCACGAAGGCAATAAAGAGTTATTCTGTATTGTTCGTGAGTGATTTCATTCCCACTGGGATTCGATCTTCGCGCGTAGAGATCGAGAGTGTGGTACGAGACCCACACATTGGTGACTCCGACGTGATCCAGCGGAGAAGATCATCATTCCTGCAGAGCATACCTTCTGGACCAAGGAACTCCCATGATAGGACACCTTCATTCGGAAGCAGAACCAACGTCACGCTTACGGCACGGCACACGTACACGCCCCCAGCACGGCACACTCACGCCCCGGCACGGCACATGTGTACACGCCCCGTCGTGACGTCACGGCTCACACACTCAGGATCGATCTCTCACACGCTGCGACTAACACACCGGCGGATCCAACTCACGATGTCCCAGTCACATAGAACCACGCTCACACAGCCATCGCCACGCACACCACCATCTTCCACATCGTTACGCTTGCCTTCAGCAGCCGTCACTGGGGGGGAGTACTGTGGCGGCCCGCCACCAGATGGCGCTGCTCTTCTCACTAGTGGTCGAACACGAGTACGTTTCTACATAAGACCGAAGCTGTTCGACAACCACGGAGGACAGAGCACACAGAGCGTCTAAGGCAGGAGTCGGCCTAGCCTTACTGACGAGTCCACAGGCCGACTCCGGGACGAAACGCTCCGCCGATAACATGGCGAACAACATCCTTTTCGCCACATTGGTGACCCCGACGTGATTTGAAGCCGGCCGACGAGGCGGGTTTTTTGTTTTAAAAAAAGCAGCGACTACGAATATAAAAAATTTAATCGTTTTTAAAATTTATTGCGCAAAGGGAATCGTAATTAAATCCAATTTGTTAATCATGGCGCTCGTTCACTCTCCAATACGCGATGCTATTGGACAAAATCAACTGAATAGTCAAGGAGCCGATTTATCCGGCAGCACGGAAAATGAGCAGCTCGACGACGATATAGGGATCAGCAACAACATCATTCATAGATCCGTCACCTTAAGCTGCCCACTTTCTGGCAGAAAGCGCCAAAACTTTGGTTTGTGCAAGCGGAGGCACGTTTCCACAGACTCCGGATTTCGTCAGACCTGACCAAGTATTATCATGTAATCGATGCGTTAGATCCTGCGACGCTGGAGCAAGTTACCGATGTTTTAGAAGACCCACCAGCTACGGATAAGTATACCGCTTTAAAAACACAATTAATTCTTCGTTATTCCGATTCAAAAGAAAAACAATTGACGAAACTACTGACGGAAATCGAGCTTGATAACAAGAAGCCTTCACAACTCCTGCGCGAGATGAAAGTTTGCGCTGGCGAGGAGGTTTCGCAAGACCTTATGCGCACGTTATGGATGAAACGTCTTCCAACGAACGTCCGTTGTGTTCTTTCAGCCAGCGAAGGTGTCGAACTTACGAAACTCGCTGAAATAGCGGACAGGATCGTCGAGACCTCGTCGCAGTCATTCAGCACAGCCACGATAGCTCAGCCTGCTGATAAATGCATATGAAGTATCGATACACGCATTGCAGCACTCGAGTTTGGTCTCGCAGCTGTTGAGCGTGGTTTTAATGACCTTTCGACCCACATCAAGGATAATTTTCAAAAACCTATTCGGGAAACTAGAGACTCATCCAAGTTTCGCACACGTCAACGATCGAATAGTCGTTCAAATAGACATACTTCGAGCCAAGCGGACATTTGTTTCTTTCACACGAGATTCGGTGCTGCAGCTCGAACATGTCGTCCCCCGTGTTCTTTTCAAGGAATCATCGCTTCGGAAAACAAGGGACATCGTCAGTAGCGGCGGTTCACCACGATGTTTCTCAGCAATTCCGCCTCCACATTCAAGAGAGACGAAACGGTTATCGTTTCCTTGTTGACTGTGGTTCAGATGTCTCCATCATTCCCGCAAAAAGGCTGCGTGAGAAGAGAACGCCCACCAGTTTCAAGCTGTTTGCGGCTAATAACACCGAGATCAAAACGTACGGCACGCAAGTATGTGAACTCGATCTCGGCCTTCGTAGAGCCTTCCGTTGGAATTTTACTGTGGCAGATACTTCTACAGCCATCCTTGGAGCGGATTTTCTTTTCTTTTTCGATCTTTTGGTTGATTTGAAGCAAAAGCAGTTAATTGATCGAAAGACATTGCTTACTTCACGCGGAGAGATCGTTGAAACCGCGAATTTTGGAGTTTCAACGATCAAACGAGAGACGATGTACGAGAGCCTGTTGAAGGAGTTCGTCGGGGTTACTACACCCACGAGACTCTTGGGAGCTGCGCCTCACGACATCGTGCATAACATCGAAACTAAAGGACCACCGGTTCACGCTCGCCCGCGTCGATTGGCTGGCGAGAAGCTTAAAATTGCGAAAGCAGAGTTCGAATTCATGATCGATCAAGGAATCTGCCGCCCGTCCAGCAGTCCTTGGGCCAGCCCATTGCACATGGTTCCCAAGGATTCCGGTGCCTGGAGACCGTGCGGGGATTACCGGCAACTTAATGCCGTCACGACGCCTGATAGATACCCGGTAGCCCACATCGAGGATTTTACCGCTAGGTTACACGGGAAGAAGATTTTCTCGACGCTCGACGTAGTGCGCGCCTACTATCATGTTCCTGTAGCTGCGGCGGACATTCCTAAAACTACGGTCACAACGCCGTTCGGGGCTTTCGAGTTTCTTGTCATGCCGTTCGGATTACGAAATGCAGCTCAAACGTTTCAACGTTTCATCGACACCGTTCTTCGAGGTTTGGATTTCGTACATGCATATATCGATGACATCCTCATTGCTTCAGAGGACGAGACAACTCACAGGAAACATTTACGACTCGTTCTGGAGCGTCTTCAGAAAGACGGAGTTATAATAAACCTTAACAAGTGTCATTTCGGCGTTGAAGAAGTGAAATATTTGGGTTACATCGTTAACAAAGACGGGTGTAAACCACCAATGGAGCTCGTTGAAGCAATCCTTTCCTACAAGAAACCGGAAACGATTATCGAAATGCGGCGATTTTTAGGCGTAATTAATTTTTATCGACGTTTTTTCAAGGGAGCAGCGGAAATACAAGCTCCGCTTACCGAATACCTTCGGGATTCCAAGAAGAATGATCGACGTTCGATTCAATGGACTGAAGAGGCTGGAGAAGCTTTCGAACGATGCAAGCAGTCCCTCGCAGAAGCCGTACTGTTGGTGCATCCAGCGGAAAATCTTCCACTCTCACTAACCTGCGACGCTTCGGATACAGCTATCGGTGCTGTTTTGGAACAAAAAGAGGATGGAGTTTGGAAGCCGCTCGGTTTCTTTTCAAAGAAGTTGGACTCGACTCAGCAAAAATACAGTACGTACGACCGCGAACTTCTGGCGATCTACTCCGCGGTAAAATTTTTCAAGTTTTTTCTCGAAGCTCGTGAGTTTGTGATACGCACGGATCACAAGCCTCTAGTTTACGCGTTTGTCCAACATCCCGAGAAAGCCTCTCCTCGACAAAGGCGACAGCTAGACTTTATAGCTCAATTTAGTATCGAGATCAGCCATCTTTCTGGAGTCGGAAACGTCGTCGCTGACGCTTTTTCCCGGTTTAACGAAATTTCGATGCCAACCATCGTTACGACGCAACAGCTTCAAGATGCTCAAGAAGAGGACGCAGAACTGCTCGAGTTGCTGAGGTCAAATACTTCGTTGAATCTGCAACGACTCACAGTCGAAGGACAAGGTTTCCTTTACTGTGACGTGTCCACGAGTATCGTTCGACTATACGTTCCGGGACCTCTTCGACAGAAGGTTTTCGCAACGGTACATAACCTTTCTCACCCGAGCGGAAAATCGACCTGCAAAATTATTCGTGAACGCTTCGTGTGGCCATCAATGAAGAAGGACATTCTAGACTGGACGCGTACGTGTATCCAGTGTCAACGTTCAAAGATTCAACGTCACACGAGGAACGAGCCACAGAAAATTCCGATGCCAAATGGTCGTTTCGAACATGTACACATTGACCTTGTCGGCCCATTGCCACCAGTTAATGAGTATAAATACTTACTGACGATGATTGACCGTTTTACTCGTTGGCCTGAAGCTATACCTATTAAAGATATAACGGCTGACACTGTCGCAACAGCTTTTTATACAGGTTGGATTTCACGTTTTGGAGCACCTCGCACAATCACGACTGATCGAGGTTCGCAATTCGAAGCAGAACTTTTCAAAGCCCTAGCAAATCTCGTCGAAGCAGAACGGACGCGTACTACAGCGTACCATCCCGCTTCGAATGGACTTATTGAACGATGGCATCGATCTCTGAAGACCGCTTTGATGTGCCACGGGACATCAGCGACGTGGTTTGATCTTCTGCCTACTGTGATGCTCGGACTTCGAACCTGTTTCAAGGAAGATTTGAAAGGTACGGTGGCTGAATTGGTGTACGGACAAACAATCCGTATTCCGGGAGAATTTTTCAAAGATGAAGAGATGCCTCTGGATCCTCAAATTTTCTGTGAGAAGTTACGTGAACACATGCGGACGCTACGTGCGACGCCTAAGGTTCATCATAGTAAGTCGAGACTATTCGCACACAACGATCTTTACATGAGTTCACATGTTTTTCTCCGCGACGATGCGGTGAGAAAACCTCTTCAACCGCCGTATTTGGGCCCGTTTGAAGTGGTAGGACGGATTAATGATTACCTTTTCAAGATTAGAGTCAACGGAAGAGAGGAGAACGTGAGCACGGAGCGTCTCAAGCTAGCTTACGTTGTTAACGGGGACATGCCGCCTGCACCCCTGCACCCCTCAATTTTTACATCGAATTTTCTCAATAAATATAAATTAAGTATTCTCTATTGATAGAGACCAGAATAAATGTTATAAGTTACATATTAACAGAGATTCTTCCTTGCCCCCCCCCCCCCCCCGCCCCTTGCACCTAAAAGTCAAGAATCCGATTTCTTGGGCGATATATACCGGGTTTTAGGCTATGCTGTGGCCATAGGACGATTGGCGATTTCCACTATCGAACATGACATCTGGTGGCAGAATCTAGAACTAGTCTATTTGGGTTCCAGATGTAAACAAACGTGGCTTTTGCATGACGTAAGGTTTACATCTTTGGTTATGGAATTAGTAACTGTGTGTGGCGGAAAAGACAAAGCCGATGTTTGTAGTACTAGAGCATAAATTGTCCACGAAAAGATTCACATTTTTCTTCAGCCACAGTTCCGCACAAAATTACATGCTTTACTTGGAGCACTTCTTCACCTTCACAGAAGTTCCTCGAATTTGCGTTCCACTTCCCGTAATTAAATATAGTTTTTAATTTTAAACACGGCATATTCTAATAATAGTAATGTGTGTGTGTGTGTGTGTGTGTGTGTGTGTGTGTGTGTGTGTGTGTGTGTCGTAATATAACAAAAATATTGAAAAGAACGCAAACACCGGTAACAGACTACAGCTGTGCGGTTGTTTACAAAATGAAGCCAAATAGGACGGCCATTTGCATAACTACTGTGGTGCCACCATCGATAGTGGAAATCGCCAATATGGTACGTAGCGATTTGTAGACTCTAGGTTGTACGCTATTGGTCGGAGTCGTAAGGACGCCAAACGATTGGCTCTGCTATCGCCGGCAGACGGTAATCGTAGCGAGAGAAGTTCTCTAGGGCGTAGGCACCTAGCAGACGAGAAAGTATGGCGGTTGATATGTACGTTTGTTTACAAAGTGGAATTTTTCGAAGCAATTGTATTTTTTTTAAATAAAACGTGGTTTTCAAAATTAATAAAATATTTCCATTCGCGAAATGATTTCCTTCGCGTTTATTTCAATCCTCGGACGCGCTTATTAATAAAAAGTAAAAATACAATTAAAGAGGTCGGGACATACATTACCGGACCGTGCCAGGGCCGGAGCATGGCCGAGTATCATCCGTCGTCCGGCGGACGATCTGTCCAATAGAATCAAATGCTTTTGTTCTCACTTTACCGGGCCGTGACCGGGCGTCGCCAACGGATCGTCACCGGGCCGGGCCAGTTAGTTTAGTTTTACTTTTTTACAGTGACGGTCCGGCCGCGCTTCTCGTGTTTCCGTAATTTGCGTGTTTTAGCGCCTAGCAACGTAGCAGTTTCCAAGACAACTGATGACTGACGGACATGTGTGGTTCCTAGATACACGCGTCGTGCAAGGGTTCTGACCATTTCTTTCTCTCGGCCGTGTTCGACCCTGGCACGGCCCGGTAATGTATGTCTCACCTTTTAACGTACCGTGCCAGGGTCGAATGACGGCCGTGTCCCGGCCCTGGCACGGCCCGGTAATGTATGTCCCGACCTTCAATCGGAGTAATGAAGGAAGGGTGATCAATCTTAGGATAAATGTAAAATAATTAACGAGTTGTAGAGACAAGTGAACGGACGTGGAAGATTACAGTGACCAGGCAGTTCTCAGGATTTTTGAGTAGGGTGCGTACCATATCGTCCTATGGCCACAACATAGCCTAAGACCCGGTATATGTCAAAATCTCACAAAAATTCCGCCTATCTTCGGCGATAGTCGGCCATGATCGGAAATGTGTACACAGATGCGGCCACACGCATACGCCATCAAATGTATGTGAGAGTGTGTGAGAGAATATATTCCTTGAATGTTTGGTTACGGTTTTCAAAGCTAATAAAATATTACCATTTTCGCGAAACGATTTCCCTCGCGTTTATTTCGATCCTCGGACGCGCTTGTTAATAAGAAGTAAAAATTCAGTGTAATCGGAGTTATGAATCTCAGTAGTGGTGAATGTGACAGACGCTCCCTATAGTTTAATAATCGTTTGTATTTTTTTTCGAATAATCGAGATAGTGAACGGATGCAGTGCTATGTTTCTCTGGTTGTCTGTGCATCAAGAGCAGGAAAAGAGACGGCAGTATCTCAGAAGAATTGCAATCAGATAAGTTTAATTGCCATCTGACAGCTTTAACCTCACTTTCGATGGAAGGACAAATATCTTTGTGGTAATTCTATTTTTTGTTTTCAGCATCATGCGAGCACGGGGCGAATCTATGAATTAACAAATAAATTTGATATTTCTTCTCCATCAAAGCCGTGGCAGAAGAATAACAGATGCAATGGAATTGGATCACAATAATCAAGTAATTACTTTAACATTATTTTTTCTCTATTGATATATTTCCTCCTTCGTACTATATTTTAAATAGTGAAATGCTGGATATAATTTTGTTATTTATAATTTGTTACAGAAATAAACGTGCTGCTATTCAATTTCACCTAGAAGGACTCCAAATCATGTGCGAACCCGAGGGGGTTTCTTTCGAACGAGGGATCGTCCACTTGTTGTTCCAAGAACCAGCTGCATTAGTTCATTCGGCGGGTTGGATCTGCTGCCTCGAGTGCATGGACGTGCGTTCATCCTTCAATATCCTCCCTACCATGGTCTTGCTGATTCTAACCTCTGTTGCCACAGCCCGAATGCTCGTCGAAGGTTATTCCTTATTCTTTCTAGCACAGATCTATATTATGCTGCACCTGTATTCTTCTGGGACTTCCTAAAATAATTATAAAAACCCCATATAATTCAGCCCTGACAAGTACAATCTTATCGAGCTGTACATTATCGAGGAGATCTTTCGATGTAATGGTTCCGAAACGTTTCTATGATGTTTCGCAACACTCGCGAATTTATCGAGAAATATATATTTCTAACATACGGTAGTATTCACGAATATTGCAAAATATCGCAGGAATGTTACAGAAAAGTTACTTGCAAAAACGTGCTTTGTGGGGTGTAAATGATTATACCGGAGGCGAAGAAGAGATGAAATAAAAGTGAGGTACATGTACACTTCACGTTTGACAGGTCGGTATATAAATTGGAACTTGTGTGATAGTATAATACGAAAGAGGAAATATATAAATAAAGAAAAAATAATAATAAAGTAGTTACTCCATTTTTGTAATCCAATTCCATTGTATCCCTTATTTTTCTGCCACGACGTTGATTGTCGATAGTGGATGGATCAACTAATAAATTTGATTTTTATTCACTATCAACAATTAAAGTCGTGGCTGGAAAATAAGGGATACAATGGAATTGGATTACAGTAATGTAGTAACTACTTTATTATTATTTTTTCTTTATCGATATATTTCCTCTTTCGTATTATACTATCACAAGTTCGAATTTATATACCGACCTGTCAAACGTGAAGTGTATATGAACCTCACTTTTATTTCATCTCTTCTTCGCCTCTGGTATAACGATGAAAATTACTAAATACCGTCATCATTTACATCCCACAAAGCACGTTTTTGAAAGTAACTTTTCTGTAACATTTCTGCGATATTTTACAATATTCGTGAATACTGCCGTATGTTAGAAATTTATATTTCTCGATAAATTCGCGAGTGTTGCGAAACATCATAGAAACGTTTCGGAATCATTACGTCGAAAGATCTCCTCGATAAGGTACAGCTCGATAAGATTGTACTTGTCAGGGCTGAATTATATGGGGTTTTTATAATTATTTTAGGAAGTCCCAGAAGAATACATGTGCTGCAAAATATAGATGCTGTGCTAGAAAGAATCCAGTCCTTTGCAGTCCTTTCGGTAGCCTACGCTTCAGGAAACGCTGGTGTCTGAAATTATTTGTCAATTGTGTTACATTTAACTCTATACCCCGTTTTACATGGGAACCATGATCAACGTTGACGATCGGGAGGGTCCATTATTTCAAAAGTAGATTTCACATGAATACATATCATCGGTCGACCGATATATACATATATGCCCACCACAGTTAGTCCGCGGCTTGTCCGATCGTCAGCACCGATCATCGGTCTCATGTGAAACAGCACTATTAGTTTGGGTTTAATAATAAGAATGGAATAATTACCTTTTTAGAGCTGCAGTTTCATTCAAGTTTTGTCCAAGATTAGTTGAAGAAAATTTCGTAGGTATATAATTAGGACTCAATTCTTCTTCTCCCTTTTTATTTCCGATAAAATGACAACTGCAGATTACATCTGTTGGTTTGGGATTCCAACTGGATTCATATCCACTAAAAAGTAAAAAATTAACTGTTACTCTTTATTTTAATAAAACTTAATAATCATTTTAGATGAGATTTATCGTGTATGTATTTTCCGAATGAACAATTGAGGTTATCCCTTGTCGAAAACCACTAGAGCGGACTGAACACTACAGTGGTCAGTAGTGGTTTCTACAATAGTGGTCAGTAGTGGTATGCAGTGGTGAATAGTGGCATGCAGTGGTACGTAGAGGTAAGAAGTGCTAAGTAGTGCACATGTAATGGTTATACTATTTTTTTTATTGAATCATATAAAAAGGGTACAAAATTTAAATTATACGACGGATGTATCACTTCTGCTCCCGAAAACTCTGCAATCACGCGAATTGAAGAAAGGTATAATACCTACCTAGATAAATTTAAATGTTACTTATAGAAAACAATGCAATGGTAGATGAATTCTTTGGTTGATATTATTGGATACCGTTGAGGTTCTCGCGATTGTAGACCCGTGTGCTCAAATTTTAAATTTAAACTTGCATTTTCTAGTAAAAGAGCGAAGGGAGAACAAAATTTTCCCGGCGTTTCTATGAGCTTCTATCCTCCTATTAAAAAATAACTATAATCTAAAATGTGTCGCGCGAAATTACCTAGCAGGGAAAGACTAGCTGGAATAGTTTTGTATTAGATTTGGTTATAAATTAGTAGGTATAGGTATCCTTTATTTACTTACCGGGCACGTATTTTCCTAGGATTTCTCATTCTTTGTAAGACGTCAATTTCATCATCAGATGATGATTCGAAAACTGGCACATCAATCAACTCCATTTCACAACTAATAACAATTATTATGATTCTGTCACGGTTCTGATTCTGTCACGGAAGAATAAAGACGCAAACAAAAAGAAGTGAAACTTCGATACCAGTTTCTCTGAATTTGATTCCGATGGTATTAATTTCAACTGGCTTTATACAAGTCTTCTACAATGCTTCTTCGTGGAGCCAATTAAAACTAATACCACCGGAATCAAATTCAGAGAAACTGGTATCGAAGTTTCACTTCTTCCGCGTGTGGCGGCCACACGTTTTGTTTGTTTTTTTTCTTATTTTCATCCAAGGAACCCATCCTTGAAGTTTGTCGCAATATTAAAGAATCACCCAGTATATTTACTTACTTGGTCTAACAAAATATTTTTTCCGCCATAATCAAGTATACACTTATTAATTGGAAATAAACTCTTTTCTCAGTATACGAAGTAACTTTGATCGAACGAACGAAGTATTCACTAAACTAACAAATTTCTAGAAAATCATAAACGGAATCAAGGAATTTTACTTCCAAATTTGACAGTGATAAAACATTAATCGCTGTTTCTCAGAATTTCACATACATTACAAATTCTATTATAGTGCACATTATAGTGCACGCAGTTCGGGTGGTACGTTTCGGCAAACGAGGACTGCTTATGTATTCGCAGTCCTGCACCTTTCCCGGAAGGCTAATTACGGAACGAATTGTAATGAACCACTTCTCGCAGATACCGCTATATTTCGAATGCATTCGAAATGCATTCAGCTTTGTAAAGGAGAGAAATGACGATTTCAATAAGTAACCGAATATTTCGGCAAAGGTTCATTCCGATTCGTCCAGTAATTAACTCTTTCAGGAAAGGTGTGGGACTGCGAACTCATTAGCAGCCTGGATTCGCCGAAATGTACTGTTTCGCTGATGGCGAGATGAACCCTAGTTTGACGAAGTATTTATGATCGCGATGCTATTGGGTTGGAATATAAGTTCGTAGCGTTTTCTTTTATTTTCTTTCATTTTACAACGATTTGTTTGCTGTCCCGCAAAGTGTTTATATTCATTCGAAAGAGCCCTTTCTACTCTAAAAACTGTTATAATTGTTTATTCGAATAACAATTATTTATTATTTTTCAGGCTTAGAAATGGAATATCCAGGAGGAAAAAATCAGAATTTTCGACATCTTTTTTATCAAAGACTCGCCTATAACACCTTCTCCATATACGGCAGTTTTTTGACCTCGATGAAAAGCGAAGAAAAGCAGATGTCGAAACAGCTGATTTTTGCCCCCTGGATATTCCATTTCTAAGCCAGAAGAATAATAGAAAATTTAATTATTCGAAATAACAATTATAACAGTTTTGTAGAGCAGAAAGAGCTCTTTTGAGTACATATAAACATATTGCCAAACAACAAAATAAATCGTTGTAAAATAAAAGAAAACGTAACAGCCCGTTCACACGATACGGTTTTTTTCGTTCACACGATGCGGTTTTTCACCGTTTCGGTAATTTTACCGAACAGCCCGTTCACACTATACGGTTTTTCACCGTTTCGGTAAAATTCTACCGAATCGGTCAGCCCCCTGACACTATACCTATCTCGGCTACGGCTCTGGCAAGTGTTTCGCACACGTCGAGTGGACGTGTCAACCAATCGCCCGGGCGTCGAAAAAGTGCCGCTCGAGCGAATGCAAAGGATACTCAAAAACAATTTTTATTACATTACTTTGCAATGTTATTAGATCGTTTATAACGTTTTATAAATTTATTTTCAGATAGAGCTTTTCGTAATGCGAAGAACATGGCGCCATCGCATACGCAACGATATATCGTCACTGGCACTTTTCGCAAGTGCAGAGAACGACGATATATCGTCGTCCGGTACTAAAAGGGTTAAAATCATTGTTTATTGTCGCGCCATCACCCGGCCATGCATGAGCCCTATCAGTACGAAAACTATCCTGTCTGAACACTTCGATGCATAAACATTGCCACTAGCAACCGATTTGATTATTTTCCCGAATCGGGCCATTCGGTTTTCAGTGACAAGACCGAATGTCAGTCGCGACCGAATCGGTGAAATTGCCGTATGCATTTCGAAGACGTACCGTGTGAACGCGCCCATTTAAATGTATGCGCCACTGCAGCACACGGTAAAAAAACGGATTCGGTAAAATACCGAAACGGGAAAAAACCGTATCGTGTGAACGGGCTGTAATTGTGCGACGGAACAGTCTCGGCGACGCAAGTATCGGCCACTTGAGCATTACATGCCGGTCGTCGCGGGAGTATAATATATAGCATCTCACCGACGAAAGTCGCTTCGTGTGGTGTGTGTACACTCGTCGAGTATCGGATACCTGCGTAGCGTTGTGTGTGAAGGGCCTAAGTGGAATGGGGCAGGGTCGAGATCGGTGTATGAGTGAGGCACGTACGGTAGCGCTGGAGTGTGTGGGTTTCGTTACGGTTTTTGAGGAATTTTCGTTGCATACCGCGCTTTTAGTCCCCTCAGCAAAGAAGTTTCCATACTTATATCATACTTGTAAAACGCTTGCGTATTGGTTATTCTCAGTATAGCGCTATACCGCGTTTATACCGTGTTGGTAAAACCGGCCCTAAAAATATCACTTTTTGGATCACTGCTCACCACCATTGAACCACTACTGACCATCATTGAACCACTGTTCACCACTATTGTGCCACTACTCAGGTTTTCAGTAGTGGTTGAAAATATTCTGTAGTGTTCTGTAGTGGTTTTCGACACGGGATGATACTTACTTTTGCTTTCTTACGATGGCAATCCACTTTTCTCTTTGAATCAACTTATGCTGAGCTCTTGGGAAAAAATAGAATTTATACTTGCTATCTCTTGATGTATTTTGACAACTAACAGCACAGCATTTGCGTACTCCCATGTTTAAACAATTAGACACTTGATATTATATGGAGAGACATGCAGACTAACGTCAAGCCTTCACCACTAGTTACGCACGCTCGTTCGCCGTATCCCCTCCAAGCAGTTGCATGGTCACAATACACAACTTAGCGAGTAGACCAATTAGGACCCCCACCACAACGGAATACTTGATCCTGATTGGTCTATTCGCTAAGATGCGTATACGTAACTTTGCGAGTAGACACTTTAAGCAAACCCTAAAATTTTTTCCGTATCCATATCCGTATCCGTAAACTTATCGACTTACGTTGGACGCAAAATAACCGTTTAAGCAAGCATCGATCGACCCATACGTATACGAAACCGAAAGCGATGAAACGACAGACTTTCTAACCGTAACGCGACAGGATACGTCTTCGGATAAGGATACGACGGTAGGCACGTAATGATACGGGCAACGTAATGAAGCGTATACGGATACGTTTAAAATTTAGGACATGCTAGTGTCTAGTGACTCGAGAAATTTATTTACGAGTAAGGGCAAAATTTCAACGGTGCATGCAAAAGGATTTCTTAAAACTATTCCAAAACGTCTCGATTTAATATGTAACAACATATATACTGTCATAAGTGGTATCTTTACATGTGATGAAACAGTGCGTCACGGTTATTGGAAGAGTATACTTAGAGAGAGAGAGTTAAAGGTAAAATGTCTATATGGATTTCTGTAGACGACCAAAATATAAGAAAAATCTGATGGCCTGTAAATTCGAAAGCGGTATGTTTTATTTCTCCAAAATACTAAGGCAAAGTGAAAAATATAAGGGCACTCTAGTTTATTCCCTTTCAAAATATCACGAGAATAAATCAAAAGTAACGTGGTTATAATTAATTAGCTCGTATATACTGATATCAGTATAAAGTGTGAGACTTTAATTTTGTGGTAATTAAAAGCTATTCTCCTACATGTAGGTACGTATTCTCCTCATGAATAAATTCCAGAAAAAGTAGTGAAATCTCCCCACAAAACAGATTCTCTGTAAAAAAAAGGCGGCATGTTCATTCAGTGCCAACAAAATTGATACGTAAAATACTCTCCAAAAAAGATTAGAAATCAATTAAGATCGCCATGTTCAAGGTTTATATATAAAAAAATAAAAGGTATCACATTCGAAAGGGAAATTTGTGGTATCCGGAGACTCCCAGGAAAACTACATGGAGTCGCCGCTATTCGAGGGGCCTAGTTTGCGGAGGGTTTTCGCGGAATGCCGCCGGTACGTCCGCGGACAGGGTTTATTGCCCCTTGTCCGTAGCGTCAACGGGCATCGGGGGGCGGAAGACCGACGGTTGCGTTTAGACTAGGATTCAAAGGCAGTTCGAACGGAGACGCCAAAGACGGACGACGATACGACGGGCAACTCCTAAGAGCTCACGCCGATCTTATACCCATTGCTTTTTGTTAATAAAACCTAGTTATATCGTTCACGAAACCACTCGGTTGTCTCACCACCCACACTCCATTTTCGATCCCACAAATTGGGGGCTCGTCCGGGATCGCGAGTGTTCTTGTGGTGAATTATCCTTGTTGAATCGTGATTGTGTCGCGGACTGAACAATGAGTGACAGTGAGGTGAACAAAACAGTCACCGAGGCTAGTGATGCTGTTGGCGAAATGAAAGTGGGTAAGATGAAGCTCCCTGAGCTTAAAGCAGAATTGAAAAAGCGGAAACTGAAGACGACAGGCCGCAAAGACGACTTGGTCAGCCGACTGAAAGCAGCCTTAAGATTCGAAGAGGAACACGGCGAAGAAGAGGCAGACGAAGAAGACGACGACGGGGAAAACGATGGTCGCAGGAGCACCCGCGACGATGACGACGATAATGACGACAGCGACGACGAAGATGAATTACCGGCTCTAAGGAGAACGCGGAAGAATACGAAGCCCTTTTTGAAAATAAGAGACGTTGAAGACGCAATGCAAAAGTTCAGTGGAGATAACACGCTGAGTGTCCATCGATGGCTGAAGGATTTTGAAGAGATGGCCCGAGACTGCGAATGGTCGGACATTCAAAAGGTACTGTATGCGAGGAAGCTGCTGCGCGGTTCGGCTCAATTATTCGTGCAGTACGAAGAATGGGGAAGGACTTGGAAGCAGCTAAAGAAGGCGCTGAAGACAGAGTTCGACCAAGTCGCCGACAGCCATACGGTACACAGAAGCTTGATCGCGAGGAAGAAAACCGCCGATGAAACATTTCATGAGTACATCTACAGGATGATGGAGATCGCGGCCCAAGCGGATATCGAGACAAAAGCCGTCATCCAGTATATCATTGACGGAGTGCAGGACGAAGAGGTTAATAAAACTGTTCTGTACGGCGCGACGACTCTGCGCGAATTAAAGGAGAAATTCGTCCAATACGAGTGCCTGAAGAAGAACATGAAGAAGAAAATGGCACCGACGACAACCAGAAGCAACGACGACAGGGACAAGAGAACTTCACGCGAAGGTACATCCAGCGGAAGGCGCTGTTTCAACTGCGGAGAGCGGAATCACCTAAGTGCAGAGTGTCCGGCAAAGGGCAAAGGTGCCAAATGTTTTACGTGTAATAAGTTCGGCCATATCGCGTCTAAGTGCACGGCGCAGAAATCAGCGAAGGGTGATGTCAACGCAACGCAGCATACCGACGGAAAGCACTACAAGGAGGTGACGATTAATGACTCTAAGTTAGTAGCCCTGATAGACACCGGAAGCAACTTAAGCTTGATCAGAGCGGACAGGTACGTTAAGCTCGGCGCACCCACACTTGGACACCGAAAAGTCTTGTTTCGCGGTATAGGTTCCGAGAATAATAGCACGCTAGGCGACTTTGGCGTAGAGATAGTAGTTGACGGAATTTCATATCCGATAGAGATACATGTCGTTTCAGATACCCTGATGCAACATGAGTTATTGATTGGTACAGATTTTTTAAACAAAGTCGAAGTCCGTGTCAAAGAAGGAAAAGTCTCTATTTCAAAGCCATTAGATCGCGCAAGGAATCCTGATGTTCCGGAAGTATTCGAAATGGACATAGTTTATGAGGCTAACGGCGTTGACCTATCGGGTGTCGCGAATTCAGAGCACAGAGAAATACTGTCCGACGTAATTCAGAAATACGCACCGAATAAAACCCGCGAAGTAGGGGTTAAGATGAATCTGATTTTAAAAGATGACGTACCAGTGTATCAGCGACCGCGTAGGCTATCGCCTCAAGAAAAGGAAGAGCTAGGGAAACAAATAAAAACCTGGCTAAACGAAGGTATAATCCAGCCGTCTGGTTCGGAGTATGCGAGTCCGGTAGTCCTGACCAAGAAGAAGGACGGCTCGACTAGAGTTTGCGATTACCGTCAATTGAACAAGAAAGTCGTGAAAGATCGGTACCCATTACCGCTGATCGAAGATCAATTAGATTCGTTCCAAGGCGCGAAGGTGTTTACCACTATCGACCTTAAAAATAGATTTTTTCACGTCGCAGTAGACGAGAATAGTCGGAAGTACACGGCCTTCGTAATCCCCAATCGTCATTACGAATTTTTACGGATGCCGTTCGGGTTGTGTAATTCACCTTCCGTTTTTCAAAAATTTATAAATGCGGTTTTTCGAGAACTCCTAGCAGACGGACTAGTTTTAATATATATGGACGATTTGATTGTGCCTTCAGTAAGCTACGCAGAGAACATAGAAAGCCTGAAAACCGTGTTCGACGTCGCGAGTCAACACGGGTTAATCATTAATTGGGATAAGTGTCAGTTTCTCCAAGAAAGTATAGAGTATCTCGGATATATTGTTGAGAATGGGAAAATTCAGGTTTCAGAGCGCAAGACTGCAGCGGTAACACGTTTTCCAGAACTCAAAAGCGTTAAAGCCGTCGAAAGCTTTTTAGGATTAACAGGCTACTTCCGCAAATTCATCCCACAATACTCTCTGATAGCGCGACCGCTGACAAATCTACTGAGAGGGGGTGTGAAATTTGAATTTGGCGCTAATGAAAGAAAAGCCTTTTTAGAACTTAAGATAAAATTAAGCGAGAAACCTTGTTTGAAATTATACAGAGTAGGTGCAGAAACCGAGCTGCACACCGACGCGTGCATGTTCGGCTATGGAGCAGTTTTACTGCAGCGAGACAGCGAGGATAATGCGTTTCATCCTGTGTATTACGCGAGCGGTAAGACAAACCCGGCAGAAGAGAAGTACACGAGCTACGAGCTGGAGGTCCTTGCTATCGTTAAGTCGTTAAAGAAATTCAGGGTTTATCTCTTGGGTATTCCCTTCAAAATTATAACAGATTGCAAAGCATTTGCAATGACAATGAGTAAGAGGGACCTTAGTGTGCGAGTAGCTCGGTGGGCTCTCTTTCTAGAGGAATATAGATGCGTTATAGAGCATCGCCCAGGTTCGCGAATGTTGCATGCCGACGCGTTGAGCAGAAACCCACTGCCCGAGGTTATGCTGGTGTGCGAAGACGAGGGACTTACTGCCAAATTGAAAAGAGCGCAATGCGAAGACGACAACCTAAAGAAGACCCTTGAAGACGTACAACAGCGAGGAGCAGAGGGCTACGCGGTAAAGAATGGCCTATTGCATAAAATCGTAGACGACGATCTGCTCGTGGTTATTCCAAGGTCGATGCAATCACAGCTGATTCGACAGACTCACGAGCAGGGACACTTTGGGATCAACAAAACGGAGTCACTCATCAAGCGGGATTACTGGTTCAGGCAAATGCGCCCGAAAGTAGAAAGGGTCGTGCGGAACTGCATCAATTGTATTTTGGCCGAGAGGAAGCACGGCAAGCAGGAAGGCCTACTAAACAACATCGATAAGCGCGAGATTCCTTTGGACACCTATCATATCGACCACCTGGGCCCGATGCCGTCCACGAGGAAAGACTACAAGCACATCTTCGCAGTGATAGACGCTTTTACGAAGTTTGTCTGGTTTTATCCGACCAAGACTACCAATGCAGCCGAAGTCATAGATCGTCTAAGCAAGCAGTCAGTTATCTTTGGAAACCCCAGGCGATCTGCGTTCACGTCAAACGTTTTCGAAGACTATTGTAACGAGGAGGGAATACAGCATATCTTAATCACCACCGGCGTGCCAAGAGGGAACGGACAGATAGAAAGGGTGAATCGGATACTAATACCACTACTAACCAAACTGTCCGCGCCGAGAGCGGAGGAATGGCACAAGCACGTAGGAAAGGCCCAGCGATACCTGAATGCCACGCCCAGCCGAAGTACGGGACTACCGCCTTTCGAATTACTTACCGGAGTACGCATGTAGCTAAAGGACGACCTAAATTTAAAGGAAATAGTCGAGCAAGAATGCACAGCCATATTCCAGGAACAACGGGACGAACTTCGAAGCGACGCCAAGAACCACATCTTGAAGATCCAGGCCGAGAACCAGAGAACCTTCAACAGACTGAGAAAGGAAGCCCGACGCTATAAAGAGGACGACCTGGTGGCAATTAAGCGTACACAAGTTAAACCAGGACTCAAGTTTTGCTCAAAATTTCTTGGCCCATATCGGATAACAAAGGAGCTGCGGAACGACCGTTACACGGTAGCCAAAGTCGGAGAGCACGAAGGCCCGAATAGTACATCCGCTTCCGCGGATCACCTAAAGCCATGGTCTAGCAACGCGGAGTTTTCGTCGAGCGAGAGCGACGGAAACATCTGAGGCCAGATGTTTTCGCAGGATGGCCGAGTGTGGTATCCGGAGACTCCCAGGAAAACTACCTGGAGTCGCCGCTATTCGAGGGGCCTAGTTTGCGGAGGGTTTTCGCGAAATGCCGCCGGTACGTCCGCGGACAGGGTTTATTGCCCCTTGTCCGTAGCGTCAACGGGCATCGGGGGGCGGAAGACCGACGGTTGCGTTTAGACTAGGATTCAAAGGCAGTTCGAACGGAGACGCCAAAGACGAACGACGATACGACGGGCAACTCCTAAGAGCTCACGCCGATCTTATACCCATTGCTTTTTGTTAATAAAACCTAGTTATATCGTTCACGAAACCACTCGGTTGTCTCACCACCCACACTCCATTTTCGATCCCACAAATTACACTGGTCAACAAAATTACATTTTTTTTCTGTCACACGATCTAGACCAGGTGATCCTTATCGATTTATGTGCGCTAAAAACGAATCTGACTCTCAAATTTGCGTGTCGCGTCAGGATTTTGAAATACTTGAGGTTGAATATACGAAAACGGGCGATTTTGGCCATATTCACGGGTCTATTACAATGAAACTAAAAAATGTTTCTTAATTACCCTTACAGCATTTGAAAGTGTCATTTTTGAACTTTTCAATACATTACTTGATTGTTCCTAAACGCAAATTTCAGTACGACAGGTCTATCGTTTAGGTCCACCGCGCTCCGCACCTAAATGTATTATCTTCTATCTATATATATAAAAATGAATGTTTGTCTGTCTGTCTGTCTGTATGTCTCTTATGCCTTCCTAAACCGTTCATCCGATTGCGATGAAATTTTGGGAAATGGTTGGACGCATGCCCGCGATGGTTTCTGGGTTAGTAAATCTTATACAGGGTGTTCAAAAAGTCCCGGTACGGCCGATTATCTCAGCGGGAAAACATTTTAGAGAAAAATGTTTAATACAAAACTTTAAGGATTTTCCCTTGGCTACCCAGTGGTCGTATTGGATTTGACCTTGACTGTGACCTTTAAGGTAATATCAAATGCGTTCCTAAACCGTTCATCCGATTGCGATGAAACTTTGGGGAATGGTTGGACGCATGCCCGCGAAGGTTTCTGAGCTAGTAAATCTTATACAGGGTGTTCAAAAAGTACCGGTACGAATGATTATTATGCCTTCCTAAACCGTTCATCCGATTGCGATGAAACTTTGGGGAATGGTTGGACGCATGCCCGCAAAGGTTTCTGAGTTAGTAAATCTTATAAAAGGTGTTCAAAAAGTACCGGTACTGATGATTATTATGTCTTCCTAAACCGTTCATCCGATTGCGATGAAAAGTTGGGGAATAGTTGGACGCATGCCCGCGAAGGTTTCTGAGTTAGTAAATCTTATACAGGGTGTTCAAAAAGTACCGGTGCGGATGATTATTATGTCTTCCTAAACCGTTCATCCGATTGCGATGAAAATTTGGGGAACAGTTGGACGCATATCCGCGAAGGTTTCTGAGTTAGTAAATCTTATACAGGGTGTTCGAAAAGTCGAACTATACTTGACCTAAATTTGACCTCCGCTGACAATAAAGGTAACATGAAAAAAATGGTCAAGGACACATTTGAACGTGAAAAAAATTAATTTGACCTTGATATAACGGCCTGAAGGCCATGGCCGGCGGCATGGCGGCTTTGAAGGTCATGGTGAAGGTCAAATCCAATATGACCATTGCGTAGCCCGGGAAAAATACTAAAAGTTTTGTATTAAAAATGTATTTAAACAATGGTGGACGGACAAAATCAATCCACAATCTACCCGTGCGAAGCCGGGACGGGCTGCTAGTATTATATAAGGTTCGTTCCAACAAGCATTTTAGGAGAGTTCTAGAACCGTCCTGGAACTAGTTAAGAATTATTTAATGCGCATGCTCCAGTCAGATGCGTTCTAGAACTGAATTCATGGGATGTGTTGGAACACAGGATCGCACACAGCACAGGGAGGCTTGTCCACCTTTTGTATACATTTTGCGGAAAATCACGGGTTATCCTAAGCGAATGTGTGAGTTCAACTAATTGTTGAAACGTAAAAAACATTACAGTTTTCAAGAGCTTATCATGCACAAACATTCAAAAAAGCAGAAAAAGAAAGATGAGTCCAAAAAGAGTACAAGTGCATACATTTTTTCCTTCTATAACTTGGAGGGGAGTGATTTTTTCGGATTTTTTATTTTCAATTATCATTTACCTAAAAAGTTATCACAACTTTTATATCATGGCCATTAACTCATTGTGGAGTTATTATGTTTTTTCATTTTTTCGCGAAACTATGCATTTGTACTGTTCTTGGACTCACCGATTCAAATAGAGCGCGTCTCGCGCCTTACTACGCGTGGGCTAGAAAATCGTCCCAACTCAGAACTAGGGACTGGAATTACCGTTCTAGAACCGTTCTGTTACAGTTCGCAGTTTAGTTGGAACGCTCTTTGGAATCGTTCCAGAACCAGTTCTGTGTTTGTTGGAACGGCTAAGTCAGACTGCGCACACTCCGTCGAGTTCAGAACCAGTTCTCATGTTAGTTGGAACGAACCTATAAGAGGCGCGTGGTGCGGTGCACCAACCTGATCGACTTGTTGTACTGAAATTTGGCTTTGTAAAATGGTTTAGAAACAATCAAGTAATGTATTGAAAAGTTCAAAAATGACACTTTCAAATGCTGTAAGTGCAATTAAGAAAACGTTTTTAGTTTCATTGTAATAGATCCGTGAATATGGCCAAAATCGTCCGTTTTCATATATTTAACCTCAAGTATCTCGAAATCCTGACCCACACGTTGCAAATTTGAGAGTCAGATTCGTTTTTAGCGCATATAAATCTATAAGAATCACCTGGTCTGGTTCGTGTGACAAAATCACTGTTGACCAGTGTTATTGTAAATCAAGAGTTACTACAAAATTCGACGACAAAAAATGTATTAACAAATTTTCATAAAAAAGAACTTGCCGCGTTTTTTTCCTTCAAAATAAAAAATTCAGACAGATAAAAAATTATATTCGATGTTTATGCACTTATGCTTTTAAATAAATTCATACACTTATATGATACCACCAGCATGTAGTGGAAAAAATATGAAAACTAACGCGGCAAGTTCTTTTTTATGAAAATTTGTTTATTAATTTTTTGCCGTCGAATTTTTTAGTAACTTTTGATTTACAATAATTTCCCTTTCGAATGATGCCTTTTAGTTTTTATATATAAATCTTGAACATGGCGATCTTAATTGATTTCTAATATTTTTTGGAGAGTATTTTACGTATCAATTTTGTTGGCACTGAATGAACATGCCGCCTTTTTTTTACAGAGAATCTGTCTTTGTGGGGTACGTTATACAACTCATTGGCAAAATATTGTTTTTATCCATATCATAATTAAATGGCGATAAAAAAGTAGTAATTACCATTTTCTAATTTTTTGGACTTTGTTTTGGAATAAAGCTCTTCATATACCGTATGTCCCACTCTTTATTGGCCAGTTTGAAATTACCTTCGGGCAGGCTTGGTCGGTACTCGAGTCATTTAATACCGGTAGAAGTCGAGTCGGTAGTTAGAGTAGGTATCAATTCGGGTGATCGAAGCGTCTAACCTCGAAATTGTGAATTTATGAATAATGGTGAGTAATTTCCATTATTCACAAATTCATAATTTCGAGGTTAGACGCTTCGAACTCCCGAATTGACGCCAACTCTAACTACCGTCTCGACTTCTACCGGTATTAAATGACTCGAGTACCAACCAAGCCTGCCCGAAGGTAATTTCAAACTGGCCAATACAGAGTGGGACATACGGTATATATCGTCACATGTCAATAGCAGATGATAAGACAGCGCGCGCGCGCGTGTGTGTACACTCGGTTTTATTATATGATATTGACATAGGACGATATATTATAGTACGTAGCGGTTTGTAGACTACAGGATGTGTATTATTGCTCGAAGGTTCAAGGACGCCATATTATTGGCTCTATCAATCGCCGGCAGTTGTCAGTCGTCGTTGGAGAAGTTCCCTAGGGTCTAAGCATCTAGCGGACAAGAAAGTATAGCGAGTGATATGTACTATGGAGACGCGTACGTGTCACCCGCCATATTTTCTCATCTGTTATGGGTGCTTAGGCCCTAGGGAACTTCTTCCGCAACAATTGACATCTGCCAGCGATCGATAGAGACAATTCTACGATGTCCTTGGGCCTCCGACGAATAGGGTATATCCTAGAGTCTGCAAACCGCTACATGCCATATCGTCCTATATTAATATAAAACGGTAAGACCGAGTTTATGTAGATATGGAACCTTAACCTGAATCTACATTCTTCGTGATTTTACACCGAAAGCTACTCGTATATAACTTTTATAATGGGTATCGGCGTGTTTGTGCTCGACGAGTAGGCTTAAAAATAAATGTCCGGACTACGCAACGATTACACGTGTAAAAAAGATCCCTTAAAATACAGAGTCTTCCACTCAGGATAGTAATCCCGTTTATATCCGTTATTTATCATTTCGCGAATAAGTCTTTTAAAAGTTGTTCAATGTCGAGCAGGACATATGATATATGCAACAAATTTTTGATAACATGCGTAGTTTACGAGATATGAAAGTTACCTCTATTTTTTTCATACGAAACTTAATATTTTTATTCTCATAAAAGTTTTAGAGTTTTTCGAGACTAATATGTTGTAAGAAATGTATAAGATGAAATACCCATTCGTTGAACGGTTTGTGAAATAATTCGTCTTCTATATTTTTCATTAGTCTCGGTAAGCTCTACAATTTTTATAAGAATAAAAATATCAAGTCCCATGTAAAAAAAGTGAAGGTAACTCACACTTCTTAAATAAGTTAAAATAAGTTAAATAAGTTCATGTTAGTAAGAATTTGGTACATGCATTATATATCCTCCTCGACACTGAACAACTTTTGTCAGAAAAATCTGTTCATGAAATGTAGAGTAGCGGGGCTAATTGATCTAAGCACCAAAAACATTTTTCCCGGGAAAATAAGAAAAACTGCCCATCACATGAAACAAAACTGACATTTGACCACCTTTAGACGGCTTATACAACGAAAAGGAAAGCGCATTGGCACTTAAATCATATAGCTCTGCATTGGCCTTGGCGCATACATCATTTTGTAGAAAAAATCCGAAATCATGGAATTTTGGCACTTAGATCAATTAGCCCCGCCACTCTACAAATGACGAATAACGTAAATAAACGACTATCCTTAGTGAAACTCTTTGTATACCGTATGTCCAATGGCTAGTCGAGCAGGTGCAGCGACCTGAATTTTCCTGAAACTTGACTTCGGCAGTGTTTTAGTTAAAGGTGGCTTTGGAAGATGGCGCGCATACGAGCGAAACGTTTGAAATATCTAATTTCCCGATAGGTAAAAGCGGGAGGTAGATAAATGCGGGAGATCGAAGTGTAACCTCAAAATTGTGAATGTTGGAATAATGGTGAGTAATTGTTTGAAACGATAAGACATAATAATTCGGGTTTTTTTTCGATGTTCAACTAAATAACACGACTGATACCTAATTGCAGAGAGAAGCGACTGGCAGTCGTGGAGGAAGGGACTACCGTCAACGTGATGCTCGTCAGAGTGGTCGAGCTCTGCCTCGGCGACGAAAGGTGCAATTAAAATGAAATGAAAGCCTGAGTCAAGGTGAAAATTGGAAGGCGTGGAAAGAAAACGCGGCAGAGTCGCCAACAGAAGGAGTGAGTAAAGTGCGAAAGAAAAGTGCAGTGGCGCCGAAAAACGTCGCATGTAGAAGACAGTGACGAACAGCAGCAGCAGCTGGTCGACACTGCTCAACTCCGCACCAGCTCCTGAATGATATCTCGCCGATCGCGATACGCGGCAGCTCCTGTGGACAACGATTCCAGACACTCGAGTCGTAGTCGCAGCAAGGACAGCAGCAGCAGCAGCGTCGACGGCAGGGCCACCGTTGGAAAGCGAAGGCAATCCAAGACCGACTCGGATAGCTGTAAGAGAAAGACACATCGGCGGAAACATAAAATATCGAAGCAAGACTTGCAATGAGAGTGTGGTAAGAGGAAGAAGAAAAATGACAGAGACAAGGCGACGAGACGGAGGAGGAAGTCGTCACCACAAAGGGTTCCTGAAACGGTAGCAGTACTAGCACCGTGCGAACAGTTCCAGAGAACAGGCCGTCTACACCCAGTCGTAAATCATGCCGAATTCCTGTGACACCCGACAGCGGCATCACGTCAGGAGTGTGAACGGTGGAGAAGAACGGGAGCCTCACTGAAAAAGGAAGAAGCAGTGTTGGCGGTGGTAGTGACAGCTAAGGAACCCTTCGTGGTGACGACTTCCTCCTCCGTCTCGTCGCCTTGTCTCTGTCATTTTTCTTCTTCCTCTTACCACACTCTCATTGCAAGTCTTGCTTCGATATTTTATGTTTCCGCCGATGTGTCTTTCTCTTACAGCTATCCGAGTCGGTCTTGGATTGCCTTCGCTTTCCAACGGTGGCCCTGCCGTCGACGCTGCTGCTGCTGCTGTCCTTGCTGCGACTACGACTCGAGTGTCTGGAATCGTTGTCCACAGGAGCTGCCGCGTATCGCGATCGGCGAGATATCATTCAGGATCTGGTGCGGAGTTGAGCAGTGTCGACCAGCTGCTGCTGCTGTTCGTCACTGTCTTCTACATGCGACGTTTTTCGGCGCCACTGCACTTTTCTTTCGCACTTCACTCACTCCTTCTGTTGGCGACTCTACCGCGTTTTCTTTCCACGCCTTCCAATTTTCACCTTGACTCAGGCTTTCATTTCATTTTAATTGCACCTTTCGTCGCCGAGGCAGAGCTCGACCACTCTGACGAGGATCACGTTGACGGTAGTCCCTTCCTCCACGACTGCCAGTCGCTTCTCTCTGCAATTAGGTATCAGTCGTGTTATTTAGTTGAACATCGAAAAAAACCCGAATTATTATGTCTTATAGTTTCAAACAATTACTCACCATTATTCCAGCATTCACAATTTTGAGGTTACACTTCGATCTCCCGCATTTATCTACCTCCCGCTTTTACCTATCGGGAAATTAGATATTTCAAACGTTTCGCTCGTATGCGCGCCATCTTCCAAAGCCACCTTTAACTAAAACACTGCCGAAGTCAAGTTTCAGGAAAATTCAGGTCGCTGCACCTGCTCGACTAGCCATTGGACATACGGTATTATATCACTGATATACCTATGCAGTTTGATAAGGGATTCAGTAGAATTTCCATAAAATATAGTGGGGCATTTTATAGGGATTGATCTAAAAAATTAACGCTTACTTACATGTCTTATTGTTATAATTCTCATAGGGAAGTCAGGGCCATGTCTGAATCCGACCAGAATCTTATGAGGTTTCTCTGTTATAGAAGGTGGCGCCATACATTCACGGAGCGTCCGAAAGACCTAATTAGGGCCTCAGATAGAAATCTGGTAAGTATACCCTTAATATGTAGATATTATATAATGAAATATGTAACGATTTCCTTGACAAATTATTACGCGGGTAATTACTATGTAGGTAATGTGTTCCGCAATTGCAGCTGAACCGCCGTACCTACGTAGTAATATGTGGCCGTGCTCGTCTATTATAAACATATATATGTGTACTTTAGGAATATGCCTAGCTTAAGGTGCGTATCCATTTGTAACACATGACCCGTAACATAAGCGCGAACATGTTATGTTACAGCTAGTGGAGACAGAGTACTGTTGCATGTTATCCGTAACAAATTTGACACACGTAACAAAAGTGCGTATCCATTTGTAACAAATGACCCGTAACGTAACTGCAAACATGTTACGTTACGGCTAGTGGAGACGGAGTACTATTGCATGTTATTCGTAACCAATTTGGCACGCGTAACCGTTACAAGCCGAACAACCACCATATGTCGGTTTTTAGCCGTCGCATAAAGGACTGCTACATCACGCGCGGCAACTAGTTGGTACGAACATGTTACGGCTCCTTGCAAGATGACACGGTTCGCTCCGGAAGTTTTGCCCGTGTCAATCATCCCGTAATGTAACCGAACGAGGTTACGGCACAACGCCGCGCCTTTCACCCTCTGTTTGAGTCTGACTTCAGCAATGGACGGAGCTCTGCAATGGGCATGTTCACGATTTTTTTGCTCATTCATTAATACTTTTTGTGCTTATTAATAAGATGTATTTGTTTTTTTTTCTGACCACTAATTTCTTTTTTTTTAATGTTTAAAGTTTGACTTCGATTCAAACGAAATCCTTAGTGACGTCACTAAAGCCATTGGCAAGGGGTTTGTGAATGGTCGGGAATCTGTTGCCCGACTCTGATTGGTCAGTTAAAATGGCGGTGAAAGTGCGACGCTTTAAAACGAATGCCTTTTTTAACATCTCAAAAATAATGGAAAAACATTTTTTTAATGACCCATTTTTTACCTACATTACTTTAATACCCTAATCTTCCGATTCATGCACTTTAAACAGTCGTACAAAAAGTTGTGAACATGCCCATTACAGCTAGCAGCAGCTGCATATATTTTCATTCACCAACAAATGATGAAAAATAAGAAACGAAAATCTCCGCGATGGTGGGTCTCGAAATTATACCGAAGTAAGAAAGTTCAAACTTGCTGGCGGATTTTAAATTCCAGCATATATATCAGAGTGGATTATATAAAAATTTCACTAGAATGCATCCCACTGATTTTGAATTTTTACTTAAGGCGAGAAATCCCTTTAGAATTTTCAAAAATCGATTTTTTTTTACATATTTCGAAAGTATGATACCCAAAGAATATACTGACCAAAGGAAAACTTGAAATATTGAATATTTGCGGAGTTATCGCATATACGAGGGGGGACCCAAAAGTATCGGGAATTGGGCTGTGGCGGGGAGGTAGAGTGGGGAAAGTCATTGTACGAACCGGGGACATTAGGGACACGTTAGGGACACGTCTCCTGAGTTAGTGTGCGAAGTTCTGTCGCTGTGAGAGCATCGGTTCGTCCGTGGGAATTTTTTTAGTGAAACAACTTTTTCCATTTCGTCGAAAACGTGATAGCCGATTGTGGAGAGCAACGCGCGGCTGTGAAATTTTGTTTCCTGTTGGGGAAATTCGGCCGCGGAAACTATTGTAATGCTTAAAACTGCTTATGGGGATGCTGCCCTAAGTAAAACCAGAGTCTACGAGTGGTTTTCACGTTTTAAAAATGAAGAAATGTCAATTGAAGATCAACCCCGTTCAGGACGCCCCTCAACGTCAAGAAGTGACGAAAATGTCGACAAAATCAATGCTCTCATTCGTGAAGACCGTCGCCGAACCATTAATCAACTCTGTGAGATGTCTGGAATATCATGGAGTTCAATTCAGAGGATTTTATCCAAAGATTTGCACATGAGAAGAGTTGCAGCCAAATTTGTCCCTCGCCTTCTCACAGGCGAGCAAAGGGAGCATCGATTTCAGGCATGTTTTGAGCTTCAAAATCAGCTCAAAGAGGACCCTGAATTTTTTTCCAAGGTGATTACTGGTGATGAATCGTGGTGTTATAGATCCAACCCCGAAACAAAGCAGCAGCAGCAGTTTTGCCACTGTGGAGGAGATAAAACAAAAATTGCTGGAAGGCCTAAAGAACATCCCGATAAGTGATTTTAAAAAATGTTTTGAACAATGGAAGGATCGTTTGCAGAGGTGCGTTGTGGTCAAGGGAGAATACTTTGAAGGTGATACAAATTTCGTATAAAAATATTAAGAAATAAAGAAGTTATAACCAAATTCCCATTTCTTTTGGGTCCCCCCTCGTAGTCTAGAGCGCGGGGACAGCATGCGGTCAGGTAGCGAGTCAACTTTAAACGCGATTACCTCGAAACTACGTTTTCAAAAACTGCTCATGTTGTAGCTCAAAAAGTTATCGACCGATTTGGATGCAATTTTGGGAGGTTACTCTCACTAATATTATCGGAAGTATATACCTCTATTTTTAAAGTTAGCGTATAAATAAATAATTTTTTGGGGGTCAAATATGTCGAAAAAATGGTTGAAAATTCGACCTTTGGAGTAAAAGGCTCTCAAATTTTCAATTTTGCACTTTTTCATTATTGTTTGAGGTATATCCTTCCCCTTTATATGTCAGTAAACGAATGACACTTTTGAAATCTTGTTCAGATCAACAGAAAAAGAGTGACAACTGCAGCACTTTTCGACGTCGCACAGTAGTTCAGAACGCCGATTTAGCTTATCGAAATTCGTTATCGAAAAACTAAGGAACTTCTTGGTCAGTGAAGTCTTATTACGTTTATAGTAGGGTTACTTATTTATAAATTTAATGTTAATTCATAAAAAAATTAAAATTTATTTATAAAAAAAATTGTTTATAGAATCATAAAAATTTTTATGAAATAATTTGAATGTTAAAGTAATATTTGAATGAAATAAAAGAAATAAATTTTATTCATTTATAAATTTACGCATTAGTAAATGAGTAAGCGCCTCCTGAAGTTTGCTGTTTGTAGACTGCGGGCTCATGACGCAAAATTGTACTATTTTCTCATCATCCGGTAAGGTGTTTCTGTTGCAAATTTGTACAAAATGGATCGTATGACCCCAAGGTATGTAGATTTGTTGCAATAGTTACTTACATTAATAGAGTTTAGACTTGTTGCTGTGTGTGTTTTTCTATGTAAATAAGTTTGGCATGAGATATATTATTCGGCAGGTAACGGCAGGAGCTGTTTTGACTTGCATGTGCTTCTACTACTCTTACTGTAATAGGTGCACCATAAACTAAAACCTGCTTTAACCTGCTTTTTTTTATTTTCAATTTCCAGTGGTTACGTCGCACGATTGACTGTCTTCCGTACATTGGTCTTACCGCTCAATCTCATCGCGATCGAATATATAATTTATAATTACTATTAATATTAATAATATATAATAATAGTTTCGCCGAAACATATCGCTTCGCCGATGGCGAGATTAACTTTAAATTAGCGAGGTACTTCGATTACGTCGCACGATAGACTGTCTTTCGCACATCGGTCTTACCGCTCAATCTCATGGCGATCGAAGTACCTCGCTAATTTAAAGTTATCTCGCCATCGGCGAAGCGATATATTTCGGCGAAACTATTATTATATATTATTAATATTAATAGTAATTATAAATTATATATTCGATCGCGATGAGATTAAGCGTAAGATCAATGTGCGGAAGACAGTCTATCGTGCGACGTAACCACTGGAAATTAAAAATAAAAAAAAGCAGGTTAAAGCAGGTTTTAGTTTATGTTGCACCTATTACAGTAAGAGTAGTAGAAGCACATGCAAGCCAAAACAGCTCCTGCCGTTACCTGCCGAATAATATATCTCATGCCAAACTTATTTACATAGAAAAACACACACAGCAACAAGTCTAAACTATTAATGTAAGTAACTATTGCAACAAATCTACATACCTTGGGGTCATACGATCCATTTTGTACAAATTTGCAACAGAAACACCTTACCGGATGATGAGAATAGTGCAATTTTGCGTCATGAGCCCGCAGTCTACAAATAGCAAACTTCAGGAGGCGCTTACTCATTTACTAATGCGTAAATTTATAAATGAATAAAATTTATTTCTTTTGTTTCATTCAAATATTACTTTAACATTCAAATTATTTCATAAAAATTTTTATGATTCTATAAATAATTTTTTTATAAATAAATTTTAATTTTTTTTATGAATTAACATTAAATGTATAGATAAATAACCCTACTATAAACGTAATGAGACTTCACTGACCAAGAAGTTCCTTAGTTTTTCGATAACGAATTTCGATAAGCTAAATCGGCGTTCTGAACCACTGTGCGTCGTGGAAAACAGGCGTCCGAAGACCCATAACTCCGCCATTTTGTTGGTCATCCCAAAAAAACAAAATTTTTTGATGTGTAAACATCTATGCTATGGCTCTGCGGTAGGACCTTCCTGGGAAATTGAGCGTCAGACGTAAGCCATGTAGATGTGACTGCGTCAGTGTGTGTGTGGCGCTACCGCGCATACTATTCGCGCAAGCTGGATTATCTCAACGGGAAAACATTTTAGAGAAAAATGTTTAATACAAAACTTTAAGGATTTTCCCTTGGCTACCCAGTGGTCGTATTGGATTTGACCTTGACCGTGGCCTTTAAGGTATCAAATGCCTTCCTAAACCGTTCATCCGGTTGCGATGAAAATTTGGGGAATGGTTGGACGTATATCCGCGAAGGTTTGAGTTAGTAAATCTTATACAGGGTGTTCAAAAAGTACCGGTACGGATGATTATTATGCCTTCCTAAACCGTTCATCCGATTGCGATGAAACTTTGGGGAATGGTTGGACGCATGCCCGCGAAGGTTTCTGAGTTAGTAAATCTTATACAGGGTGTTCAAAAACTACCGGTACGGATGATTATTATGCCTTCCTAAACCGTTCATCCGATTTCGATGAAAAGTTGGGGAATGGTTGGACGCATGCCCGCGAAGGTTTCTGAGTTAGTAAATCTTATACAGGGTATTCAAAAAGTCGAACTATACTTGACTTAAATTTGACCTCCGCTGACAATAAAGGTAACATGAAAAAAATGGTCAAGGACACATTTGAACGTGAAAAAAAATTAATTTGACCTTGATATAACCTTGAACGTCATGGTCAAGGTCAAATCCAATATGACCATTGCGTAGCCCGGGAAAAATACTAAAAGTTTTGTATTAAAAATGTATTTAAACAATGGTGGACGGACAAAATCAATCCACAATCTACCCGTGCGAAGCCGGGACGGGCTGCTAGTAAGTTATAAATCTAATATAATAATAATAAATATTTTATTATAGAAAAAATTAAACTTCTTTATGTCCAACTACGACGTCATATTCCCCAATTAAACTCGGACCGCAGATAATTGTAAGATGTTTACACATCCTCCGTGAGTACAACGACACTCACACCTTTTTTTAAACTTGACAGTTATAATAAACTCATGTCCAAATTTGAAAATGATCAGATTATTTTATCCCCTCTAAAAAAATTCCCGAAAAATACCTATTTTTTTCACGCTTCTAAAGGGATTTCTCGCCTTAAGTGGAGAATTCCATTTAGGAGCGTGAAAAATAGGTATTTTCCGGGAATTTTTTTAGAGGGGATAAAATAATCTGATCATTTTCAAATTTGGACATGAGTTTATTATAACTGTCAAGTTTTAAGAAAAAATTTTTTTTGGGATGACCAACAGAATGGCGGCGTTATTAAGGGTCTTCGGACGCCTTTTTTCCGTGACATCGAAAAGTGCTGCAGTTGTCACTCTTTTTCTGTTGATCTGAACAAGATTTAATAAGTGTCATTTGTTTACTGACATATTAAGGGAAAGGATATACTTTAAAAAATAATGAAAAAGTGCAAAATTGAAAATTTGGGAGCCTTTTACTCCAAAGTTCGAATTTTCGACCATTTTTTCGACATATTTGATTCTCAAAAAATTATTTATTTACACGCTACCTTTCAAACTTTAGGTATATCCTTCCGATAATATTACTGAGAGTAACCTCTCAAAATTTCATCCAAATCGGTCGATAACTTTTTGAGCTACAACACGAGCAGTTTTTGAAGAAGTAGTTTCGAGATAATCGCGTTTAAAGTTGACTCGCTACCTGACCGCATGCTGTCCCCGTGCTTTAGACTATATGCGATAACTCCGCAAATATTCAATATTTCGAATTTCCCTTTGGTCAGTATATTCTTTGGGTATCATACTTTTGAAATATGTAAAAAATCTTTTTTCTGAAAATTCTAAAGGGAATTCTCCCCTTAATTCAATTGGACCATCGATTTTGAGACAGGACACGAGATTTCGTGAATCAATTCTAGCACAGGCATTGCAGAAACGGCTCGCGACGATCCGTACGGTCATTGCCTCCCGAGAAAGGTCTGACCGTGGCATTCGTGGCCTACGTTCGCCGAATTAGACCGCTTTTACCTGGCAAGACTAAAGGTCCCCATACACGTTCAGTCGGCCGGCCGGCCGTGGCCTGTAGGCCGACTGTCAGTCGGCCGTCAGTCCTGGCCGACCGGCCGCACACACAAAGTTAAGGTACCATGTACGTTCAGTCGGCCGGCCGCTTTCCGCTACGCACACAAATTTAAATGAGAAGTCACTACCTGCCGGGGGCCTGTTGATTAATAAAATTAAACGCGTGTTAGAGTTCACCGACAGGGATTCGTCCGGCGACGGACTGACGGAAAAATTTTACTCCAGTCTGAAATTTTATGACCCTGCAACCACGCCCTTTCTCGGAAAGGTTAATTACCGGACAGGTCGAAATAATCCGTCTCCCGCATTACCTATACCTGTAACCTATTGTAATATATATCGCTATCTTTTTTTATTCTTATTTTATTAATAAATTTTAAATATTACTTTTATTAATACCTATATCCTAGGTATCAGTTTAATGTTCATTAATTTTGGAATATATATAAAATACTTAAATATATTTCTATATATTTTTACACTTTACCTTTAAATATTCCTCCTTCAAGGTCAAAAATATATATTTGCAAGTCTCTGGGATAATTTTTCCCAGAGGTTGTGGCGAAATAATTGCGCTCAATTTTAAATCCTCCATACTGCGCCCTGTTGCCAAATATCTCAGGGTCACTAAAAAGCCGTTCTTCTGCGGTAATTGCTTGCCGCATTACGGTGTCCTTTTTCGTAAATATGTGGCTTTACCAAATTTAGCAAGTACTGGAAACAATTCTCGTCCATCCTCAGGAAATTTTTCAAATCACTTGCACTGGATTGACGAAGTTCATGTACGAGCCCCACGTGAGATAAAGTGCGTTTCTTCAACCACTCTTTCATCCAAATTTGTCTCTTTTTTCGTTTCCTCTGCTGGTTTGTCAAAATAACAAGTGTAGCTGCGTATTCTTTTTGCGACATATTTATACTCTCAATGTAAAATCGTTATGCTACTATCGCGAAGCCGGTAGAGAACTGACGGACGCATTCGGTGAACAAAATTGTAGGTGTAGTTTGAGTAAGGTAAACGATACAGTCATTGGCCATGCGATAGTGATTGGCCCCCTCTCATAACAAATGCATTCGATAGAAAGAGGAAACGATAAGCCAATTACTGTATAATTTCGTCTGTTTAAAAGGCCAATCACTGGGGGTATTACCCTATCGATAACCCGCGGCCGGCCAGAACTGACGGTCGACCGACAGTCGGACTGACAGTCCACGGCCGGCCGACTGAACGTATATGGGGCCCTTTTAACCGTATGTTTCGCGAGGTATTTCCAATTGTGATTTTTTATCAAACGGTACGAACTGAGGGTCGAAGTTTGTCTATGTTGAGACGGAAAAACGTACTATGCACGTGTTTCCGAGGTTGATAGGTTAATTGTTTATGTTTATTGTTTGGTATATTCTGAATATTTGAATGTTGAATAGTATTATTTTGTTGATGCCGGTATTATGTTTTGATTTTTTTCTTTTGATTATTTCAATTTCAGTTTTTTTTTAATAACAGAAACCGCAGCTGTAGCAAGAAGTAATTTCTCATGAGAACTTTCCATTTTCTAAAAACTAACATTCCAAAAAAACTGTGCAAGGTAGACTCAACGTTGAAACAGCAACATAATATTCGGTTCATTTGCACAGCTCTACTAGTACCTATACAGTCAATATAACTTTTGTTTTCAAATAATCTTTCAGAGAGAGGGGATAAATTTATACTCAATCGGGGTGGGGAAAAATAACAGGAATAACATATTAGTTTGTGCGTGTCCTCCGAGTTGCAACTTGTTTATCTATATATATAAAAATGAATGTTTGGCTGTCTGTCTGTCTGTCTGTATGTCTCGTATGCCTTCCTAAACCGTTCATCCGATTGCGATGAAATTTTGGGAAATGGTTGGACGCATGCCTGCGATGGTTTCTGAGTTAGTAAATCTTATACAGGGTGTTCAAAAAGTCCCGGTACGGCCGATTATCTCAGCGGGAAAACATTTTAGAGAAAAATGTTTAATACAAAACTTTAAGGATTTTCCCTTGGCTACCCAGTGGTCGTATTGGATTTGACCTTGACCGTGACCTTTAAGGTAATATCAAATGCCTTCCTAATTCTCTCCCCGGTTCATCCGATTGCGATGAAACTTTGGGGAATGGTTGGACGCATGCCTGCGAAGGTTTCTTATTGTTAGTAAATCTTATAAAAGGGGTTCAAAAAGTACCGGTACTGATGATTATTATGCCTTCCTAAACCGTTCATCCGATTGCGATGAAAAGTTGGGGAATGGTTGGACGCATGTCCGCGAAGGTTTCTGAGTTAGTAAATCTTATACAGGGTGTTCAAAAAGTACCGGTACGGATGATTATTATGCCTTCCTAAACCGTTCATCCGATTGCGATGAAAAGTTGGGGAATGGTTGGACGCATATCCGCGAAGGTTTCTGAGTTAGTAAATCTTATACAGGGTGTTCAAAAAGTCGAACTATACTTGACCTAAATTTGACCTCCGCTGACAATAAAGGTAACATGAAAAAAAATGGTCAAGGACACATTTAAACGTGAAAAAAAATTTATTTGACCTCGATATAACCTTGAAGGTCATGGTCAAGGTCAAATCCAATATGACCATTGCGTAGCCCGGGAAAAATACTAAAAGTTTTGTATTAAAAATGTTTAAACAATGGCGGACGGACAAAATCAATCCACAATCTACCCGTGCGAAGCCGGGACGGGCTGCTAGTCTATATATATAAAAATGGATGTTTGTCTGTCTGTCTGTCTGTCTGTATGTCTCTTATGCCTTTCTAAACCGTTCATCCGATTGCGATGAAATTTTGGGAAATGGTTGGACGCATGCCTGCGATGGTTTCTGAGTTAGTAAATCTTATACAGGGTGTTCAAAAAGTCCCGGTACGGCCGATTATCTCAGCGGGAAAACATTTTAGAGAAAAATGTTTAATACAAAACTTTAAGGATTTTCCCTTGGCTACCCAGTGGTAGTATTGGATTTGACCTTGACCGTGACCTTTAAGGTAATATCAAATGCCTTCCTAATTCTCTCCCCGGTTCATCCGATTGCGATGAAACTTTGGGGAATGGTTGGACGCATGCCTGCGAAGGTTTCTTATTGTTAGTAAATCTTATAAAAGGGGTTCAAAAAGTACCGGTACTGATGATTATTATGCCTTCCTAAACCGTTCATCCGATTGCGATGAAAAGTTGGGGAATGGTTGGACGCATGTCCGCGAAGGTTTCTGAGTTAGTAAATCTTATACAGGGTGTTCAAAAAGTACCGGTACGGATGATTATTATGCCTTCCTAAACCGTTCATCCGATTGCGATGAAAAGTTGGGAAATGGTTGGACGCATGCCCGCGAAGGTTTCTGAGTTAGTAAATCTTATACAGGGTGTTCAAAAAGTACCGGTACGGATGATTATTATGCCTTCCTAAACCGTTCATCCGATTGCGATGAAAATTTGGGGAACAGTTGGACGCATATCCGCGAAGGTTTCTGAGTTACTAAATCTTATACAGGGTGTTCAAAAAGTCGAACTATACTTGACCTAAATTTGACCTCCGCTGACAATAAAGGTAACATGAAAAAAATGGTCAAGGACACATTTGAACGTGAAAAAAAATTAATTTGGCCTCGATATAACCTTGAAGGTCATGGTCAAGGTCAAATCCAATATGACCATTGCGTAGCCCGGGAAAAATACTAAAAGTTTTGTATTAAAAATGTTTAAACAATGGCGGACGGACAAAATCAATCCACAATCTACCCGTGCGAAGCCGGGACGGGCTGCTAGTCTATATATATAAAAATGGATGTTTGTCTGTCTGTCTGTCTGTCTGTATGTCTCTTATGCCTTTCTAAACCGTTCATCCGATTGCGATGAAATTTTGGGAAATGGTTGGACGCATGCCCGCGATGGTTTCTGAGTTAGTAAATCTTATACAGGGTGTCCAAAAACTCCCGGTACGGCCGATTATCTCAGCGGGAAAACATTTTAGAGAAACATGTTTAATACAAATCTTTAAGGATTTTCCCTTGGCTACCCAGTGGTCGTATTGGATTTGACCTTGACCGTGACCTTTAAGGTAATATCAAATGCTTTCCTAAACCGTTCATCCGATTGCGATAAAACTTTGGGGAATGGTTGGACGCATGCCCCCGAAGGTTTCTGAGTTAGTAAATCTTATATAGGGTGTTCAAAAAGTACCGGTACTGATGATTATTATGCCTTCCTAAACCGTTCATCCGATTGCGATGAAACTTTGAGGAATGGTTGGACGCATGCCCGCGAAGGTTTCTGAGTTAGTAAATTTTATACAGGGTGTTCAAAAAGTCCAGGCATAGCTGATTATCTCAGCGGGAAATCATTTTAGAGAAAAACGTTTAATATAAAACTTTTAGGATTTTTCCCTGGCTACCCAATGGTCATATTGGATTTGACATTGACAATGACCTTCTAGGTAAAATTGATTTTTTTAAATCCGAACCTCTATTTTATATACCGGAAATGAAAAGAGAGGGAAATTTCACGTTCAAATATGTCCTTGACCATTATTTCCATGTGACCTTTATGGTCAGCGGAGGTCAAATTGAGGTCAAGTAGAGTTCGGCTTCGTACCGTGAAAACTATGGGCCCTATACAAATTCTTTTTGATAGTAGGATTTAGGATTTTTTAGTGGCTGTACAATGGTGATATTTTATTTGGTCTTGACCTTGACCGTCATTTGGAATCTCTTACATCTGACATAATATTCGAAATCAGTTACACGAAAAATCCCTTAGTGCCAACCAAATTTAATCGAGGTAACAATCATCACTGTTAAATTCAAAGGCGAAGACATCCTCATTCACGCATACCTATATGATTTCCAACGATTTAACATTCGAATTCAAGCGGCTCCAGTTCCCTTTGCGTCTTGCTTTTGCTATTACCATCAACAAAGCACAAGGTCAATCGTTGACTATTGCTGGCTTAAATTTGGAAAATTCATGTTTTTCACACGGCCGATTGTATGTGGCTTGCTCCTGAGTTGGCACACCGAAAAATTTACACGTTTTTACTCCAAATAAAAAAATAAAAAACATTGTCTATCCGCTGGCCTTAAGATAAATTAATAAAAGAAATATACTTTCCAATTTAAATTAAATACATGTGTTCTTTTTAGCGTAGCATGGCTCCCTACCTATGAGTACAGATATCTGCTAAAAATTCATTAAGTGACGACCAAAATCAATCCACAATCTACCCGTGCGAAGCCGGGACGGGCTGCTAGTCTATATATATAAAAATGAATGTTTGTCTGTCTGTCTGTCTGTCTCTCTGTCTGTATGTCTCTTATGCCTTCCTAAACCGTTCATCCGATTGCGATGAAATTTTGGGAAATGGTTGGACGCATGCCCGCGATGGTTTCTGAGTTAGTAAATCTTATACAGGGTGTTCAAAAAGTCCCGGTACGGCCGATTATCTCAGCGGGAAAACATTTTAGAGAAAAATATTTAATACAAAACTTTAAGGATTTTATCTTGGCTATCCATTGGTCGTATTGGATTTGACCTTGACCGTGACCTTTATGGTAATATCAAATGCCTTCCTAAACCGTTCATTCGATTGCGATGAAACTTTGGGGAATGGTTGGACGCATGCCCGCGAAGGTTTCTGAGTTAGTAAATCTTATACAGGGTGTTCAAAATGTACCGGTACGGATGATTATTATGCCTTCCTAAACCGTTCATCCGATTGCGATGAAACTTTGGGGAATGGTTGGACGCATGCCCGCGAAGGTTTCTGAGTTAGTAAATCTTATACAGGGTGTTCAAAAACTACCGGTACGGATGATTATTATGCCTTCCTAAACCGTTCATCCGATTTCGATGAAAAGTTGGGGAATGGTTGGACGCATGCCCGCGAAGGTTTCTGAGTTAGTAAATCTTATACAGGGTGTTCAAAAAGTCGAACTATACTTGACCTAAATTTGACCTCCGCTGACAATAAAGGTAACATGAAAAAAATGGTCAAGGACACATTTGAACGCGAAAAAAATTAATTTGACCATTGGGTAGCCCGGGAAAAATACTAAAAGTTTTGTATTAAAAATTTTTCTATAAAATGATTTCCCGCTGAGATATTCAGCCGTACCGGGACTTTTTGAAGGTCAAGTACAGTTCGGCTTCATACCATGAAAACTATGGGCCCTATAAAAATTCTTTTTGATAGTAGGGTTTAGGATTTTTCCGTAACTAACAATGTGGTGGACGGACAAAATCAATCCACAATCTACCCGTGCGAAGCCGGGACGGGCTGCTAGTAATATATAAAAATGAATGTTTGTCTGTATGTCTGTATGTCTGTATGTCTCTTATGCCTTCCTAAACCGCTCATCCGATTGCGATGAAACTGTGGGGAATGGTTGGACGACTGCCCTCGATGGTTTCTGAGTTAGTAAATCTTATACAGGGTGTTCAAAAAGTCCCGGTACGGCTGATTAACACAACGGGAAATCATTATAGAGAAAAATGTTTAATACAAAACTTTTAGGATTTTTCCCTGGCTACCCAATGGTCATATTGGATTTGACCTTGATCATGACCTTCAAGGTCTGTCTGTCTGTATATCTCTTATGCCTTCCTAAACCGTTCATCCGATTGCGATGAAACTTTTTGGAATGGTTGGACGCATGCTCGCGAAGGGTTCTGAGTTAGTAGATCTTATACATGGTGTTCAAAAAGTCCCGGTACGGTTGATTATCTCAGCGTGAAATCATTTTAGAGAAAAATGTTTAATACAAAACTTTTAGAATTTTTCCATGGCTACCCAATGGTCATATTGGATTTGACCTTGACCATGACCGTCATGTCTGTCTGTCTGTCTGTATGTCTCTTATGCCTTCCTAAACCGTTCATCCGATTGAGATGAAACTTAGGGGAATGGTTGGACGCATGCCCGCGAAGTTTCTGAGTTAGTAAATCTTATACAGGGTGTTCCCCTGATTACCCGGTACGGCTGATTACTCCAAATAAAAAAATAAAAAACATTGTCTATTCGCTGGCCTTAAGATAAATTAATAAAAGAAATCTACGTTCCAATTTAAATGAAATACATGTGTTTTTTAGCGTAGCATGGCTCCCTACCTGTAGATATCTGCTAAAAATTCGTCAAATGACGGCCAAAATCAATCCACAATCTACCCGTGCGAAGCCGGGACGGGCTGCTAGTAATATATAAAAATGAATGTTTGTCTGTCTGTCTGTGTGTCTCGTATGCCTTCCTAAACCGTTCATCCGATTGCGATGAAATTTTGGGAAATGGTTGGACGCATGCCTGCGATGGTTTCTGAGTTAATAAATCTTATACAGGGTGTTCAAAAAGTCCCGGTACGGCCGATTATCTCAGCGGGAAAACATTTTAGAGAAAAATGTTTAATACAAAACTTTAAGGATTTTCCCTTGGCTACCCAGTGGTCGTATTGGATTTGACCTTGACCGTGACCTTTAAGGTAATATCAAATGCCTTCCTAAACCGTTCATCCGATTGCGATGAAACTTTGGGGAATGGTTGGACGCATGCCCGCGAAGGTTTCTGAGTTAGTAAATCTTATAAAAGGTGTTCAAAAAGTACCGGTACTGATGATTATTATGCCTTCCTAAACCATTCATCCGATTGCGATGAAAAGTTGGGAAATGGTGGGACGCATGCCCGCGAAGGTTTCTGAGTTAGTAAATCTTATACAGGGTGTTCAAAAAGTACCGGTACGGATGATTATTATGCCTTCCTAAACCGTTCATCCGATTGCGATGAAAAGTTGGGGAATGGTTGGACGCATATCCGCGAAGGTTTCTGAGTTAGTAAATCTTATACAGGGTGTTCAAAAAGTCGAACTATACTTGACCTAAATTTGACCTCCGCTGACAATAAAGGTAACATGAAAAAAAATGGTCAAGGACACATTTAAACGTGAAAAAAAATTTATTTGACCTCGATATAACCTTGAAGGTCATGGTCAAGGTCAAATCCAATATGACCATTGCGTAGCCCGGGAAAAATACTAAAAGTTTTGTATTAAAAATTTATTTAAACAATGGTGGACGGACAAAATCAATCCACAATCTACCCGTGCGAAGCCGGGGCGGGCTGCTAGTAAATAAATAAAAACTATTGGGAAATGGGCACTTTGACGCAGCATTACGTTCATTGAGAACGTCGAAAAAATGAATAAAAAATAGAACTTTGTAGAGCATGAAATTCTCTACAATTTCCATTTTTTATTTATTTATTTGAGTGATAGGAATACAGGAATTTGAAGGTAAGGAAGAAAAATAGCACAGGTAGGGGAGATCGGGGGTTTGTGAGACACTGGGGGTCGTGAGACAAGTTCACAGCACTGAATTGAAAAGTGCGACATGTACAAATGACTGTCAAACTTCATTCTCGTCCTGTATCTCCATTTTCATTTGACACTCGTCGCGTTGACGCGGATTCTTAGTATCTCTTCAGATTGCAACTTCAATTTTGTTTTAAAGTTTTCTCGACCATTTGTGTTTGCAGTATTTTCACTCATGTTTTCAAGCTGTTCACAAAAGTGTATAGTTATAAATCATTCCTTGTGGTGAGTAGCCTTTTGACACACAAAAAGAATTTTGGATAAACATTTTATGTATCATGAAGCGGTGGCTATTTTAAAAATATTGAACTTGGGGGGTCGTGAGACAACATTTTCGGGGGATTGTGAGACACGCTATTTCTTTAAGCGATTTACTAAAAATTGTATTTTATGGGCGTATTGTGAATTTTTTGTTAACACTGCACATTTTGTGCAATTTTAATTGTTTTTAATTAATTTAGCCTTCTTTAAATGATTTTTTCTTTATTTTGTAGCGAGTCGCACCTAAAACTTGTTTATTAGTTATATGTAAAAATGTAAGTTAACCATTAAAAATTCCTAAACTTGTTCAAACAGTAGCAATAACATCGATTTATAGCAAATTGTAAGCAGCGTGAACAAGAAGAAAAAATTCGAAATGTGTCCGATTCTGAAGATGAAGAATTCTGCATCATTTGTAAAGCTCCTATGCCAAAAAAATTGAACCGAAACAACTCAATTCACTGTAATACTTGCGACCGACCAGTTCACTTAAAGTGTGCCAATTTAACAGCCGGCTATTACACCTGCATCCATTGTGAATCTGATTGATCTAATAATTGCTTATTTGAACTTTATCTAAATTTTTTTTGTCCTTATACTTTTTTCTCTAACCTTTTTAAACTTGAATACATTGTAAGCCGCAACATTTGCTTTCTTTCTTTAATTGGAATAAACAATTTTGATAAACGTATGCCACTTTCTATGATTTGAAGGCGTGTTTCACAATCCCCCGAACACATTGTAAAAATCCAGAAAAACCAACTTTCGAGCTAACAGGCTAAACTTATAGGATTTTTTGAAATTTCAGCAAACCTATCTTTTTTTAAAGTGTTGTTATGCTTACTCACGATTTGACACAATTTATGCGCAGAAAAAGTTTTTTCATTATACATTTCTTACAAAAACAAAACCCGTCTCATAACCCCCCGATCTCCCCTACATAAATAATAATTTATTTAACTATCAAGACTATTAAATATATTTGTTTACTAATTTTCCTTTTTATTTATTAACAGACATTTTTTTAATTAAACACACATTTTATCCTACGTATTTGACACAAAATTGTTGGAACAAGTTTCGAATGAACAACAAAGTTACAAATTGATTACAAATTGGTTACAAACTGATTGTTAATTTAAAAATATTAATGACAATTGTAGAGAATTTCATGCCATACGAAGTTCTATTTTTATTTATTTTTTCGACATTCTCAAGGAACGTAATGCTGCATCAAAGGGCCCATTTCCCAATAGTTTTTAATTATTTATAAATAAATTGCAACTCGGAGGACACGCACAAACTAATATGTTATTCCTGGTATTTTGCCCCACCGATTGATTATAAATTTATCCCCTGAAAGAATATTTGAAAACAACCGTGTAATTCGAGCTAGATTTACTGTACTATACTGTAAATCTCGAATACAACAGGCAAAGGTACACGATACCTGTGCACTCGTCCCAACTAGTTGTCGCGCGTGACGTAGCAGCCCTTTGATGCGACGGCTAAAAACCGACAAATGGTGGTTGTTCGGCTTGTAACGGTTACGCGTGTCAAATTGGTTACGGATAACATGCAACAGTACTCCGTCTCCAATAGCTGTAACGTAACGTGTTTGCAGTTACGTTACGAGTCATTTGTTATAAATGGATACGCACTTTTGTTATGCGTGTCAAATTGGTTACGGATAACATGCAATAGTACTCCGTCTCCACTAGCCGTAACGTAACATGTTCGCGGTTACGTTATGGGTCATTTGTTACAAATGGATACGCACCTTTAGAGTAGAGTATACGTCTAACGATGTGTTCCTAGAATACCGATCCTCTCAGTGTAAGCAAATTTTTCTCGCGTGTAACACAGCTATGGGGTAAAAAGCCAAAAATTCGATATTTACCCACTCTGATGTAATATTTGTGGACAAGTTTGTATTGGATAGATATTTTCTGTGGTATATTAACCAAATTATGTAAGTATTTTTGAAAACTAACGCTACTGAGACTTTGAATGGCATTTTAAGTTTGTGGTTATTTTTGAACAAAAATATGCTTGTGTAGATATATTCTTTTTGTGCCGGGAGGTAAAGAGTACACGGACTAACAAGGAAAGTACTCGAGGTGTACCTCACCGATTTTCTTCATTCTGCGATATGTTGTAGAATATCAAAAAACATTAGACACGTATTTTTGAAGTGAAACTTTTATGCTGAGGGTACTAAAATCGCGCGCCCGACACGAGGTCCGTAACGAAACCCACACACTCCAGCGCTTCCGACCATGACTCACTCATACAGCGCTCTCGACCCTGCCCCAATACACCGCTCTCTATCGTACGTAGACTATCGCCTTTGCAAGGTAAGCCACATGTGTCGATTTTGCGAGGCTGGAGCGCCAGGCCGCCGTGCGACTATCATTCACGCGACGAGGCTCACTATTATCGCAACCTAAGTAAAACGCACTAATCTAGATATCATCTGTACATCGGTCGCAACAGCGAGGTAGGCGGTAGATATGTTTTGGTGAATGGGGGTTACGAATGCGTTCGCAGTCCCACACATTTCCCTCAACACTACCTCTCAGTGTATCTAATTGTAAACCACGGCTACATCACGGAATTACTGTATCTCTTTGAATCCAATATAATCACCAGTAATATTGTGTGTGTGAGCGCAGTATTAAATCATTGCAACTAACAGATACGGTTTAAATCCACCACTCTACGTTTTCGGTCACTATTCGTGTCACGCAGTAGTGCCTTCGGGATTTATGACCTCGAGGAGATCTACTCTTGATCGCACATGTTATAGTTATTAACTTGAAACTGAAGAAAAATGACGCAAAAATCAATCGCTGTTTAGACTGTGCAGAGGGCGTCTGGTTTGTATTGCTCGAGAGGGTTTCTTCGGGCGATGAAAGCTATTGTTCGTATTATGAGGCGGCGCAGTGTCGCACCTCCACTAAGAGAACTGTTTAGTCTCACCATAAATCTAGCGTTTAGGACCCTTTTTTGGGCGTATCCGTAAGATCGCATGAGAAGCCAGACGAGAGGGTGCAGAGTTACTTGTGAGTTGTTTGTATTTCGTTTGTACATTTTCAGTTTTCCGGATTTTACTGCGTCGAATGGCCGGCTATACGGAGCTCGTGTAGTCTGCGATCGGAGTCGTGACCTTTCTCGAGTAACCACCATGCATTACTGTACATTCTTCCATGTGTGTGTGTGTGTGTATTAATTTATAATTATTGTTGCAAAAAAAACAACAACGGTCAAAAGAGTACAGTGACAGGCAACGTGTAAAATAAACTTTCATTTTCGTTAACGTCAATGAACACTGAACATTCTTTCGCGTGTGTGTTACCTACATTACAATTATTATGGCAAAAACAGGAAAACAACGGGCAAAAGAGTTTCGTGACAGGCACCGTGTAAAGAAAACAATGACGAAGACACTACCTAAAACTGATCCAGAACGAAGTCGAAAATGGAGAGAGAGAATTAAATTAACACAATCAAATATTGCTATATCTGCTAATGCAGATCAACACCAGTCCCAAACCCTAGAGAATGTAATAGATTTTCAAGTTCCTAGAGGATCCAATATCGGTGAAAATACATCCAGTGAATATGATATTCCTTACACTACATTTTGTGCCCATAAAAAAATTCATATTGAATTCAACAAAAAACACAAAACGTGTGGCCGCCATACGCGGAAGAAGTGAAACTTCGATAACTGTTTCTCTGAATTTGATTCCGCTGGTATTAGTTTCAATTGGCTCTACGAAGAAGCATTGTAAAAGACTTGTATAGAGCCAATTGAAACTAATACCACCGGAATCAAGTTCAGAGAAACTGATATCGAAGTTTCACTTCTTCCGCGTGTGGTGGCCACACGTTTTTTTATACGTGCTAATTCGGTCATTTAAGGAGTGAAAATCACCCCTAAACTTGACCCCCTAAAACTAATTTGCTACGATTTTCTACAGTAAAAGTACTTAACATGTCATCGTCTTTCGATAAGGAATAATATTCAATTCGTTTCATCAAGAAATTCAACGTAGTTTTTGAGAAATCGTAGAAAATTGGTTTTAGGAGGTTAAGTTTAGGGGTGATTTTCACCCCTTAAATGACCGAATTAGCACGTACAAAAAATACGTGTCTAATGTTTTTTGATATACTACAACATAGCGCAGAATGAAGAAAATCGGTGAGGTACACCTCGAGTACTTTCCTTATAAGGGTACGCATGCGTACCCTTAGCCTAATATGCGTACTTTTAGCTCTTGTTAGATTTTTATCGGCAAAGTTTAAGGATACGTTTTGTTATTTTAGTTTAATATGAGAAAATATCGACACAAGAGTAATAGAAAGTTAGTATTTACTATAAAGATAATGGACGAAATACGGGAAAAATTGTTGCAAGGAAAAAGTAAACGATTCATAGCAGAATCTTTAGGTGTTCACGAAAGTGACTGGATTCAGTGCAACACTTGTAAAAATTGGTTTCATGAAGATTGTACGGTTTATTCTGGATTGGGAAAGTTCATATAATGTCATAACTGTGACGACTCGAGTGACTAAACTCCATGCGTACTCTTAAACGACAGGTCTTCTAAGAGAGAGTACGCATTTGTAATAGCTTGAAAAAAATGTTTTTCTTATATAATTTTGCTTCCTATTTGTTCTTCTCATGTGGAATAGTTAGATAGATACTGTGAGTTTACGCGGAAATTTTGAAACTTGTTTAAGTTTTCAAGTTTGGCTAACAATAAGTACTTCAAGAAAATTTGCGTACTCTTGCCCGCCATTATCCTACGATAATAGCTCGGAAGCCTAAAAAGTGAAGCTCGCGTCCAGCCAACTATCGTATATAATCTGCCCGTCGTCCGTTCTCGTCTATTTTTTTTGTCGAGCCCGACGGCTGACTGCGGATCACTCCATCTTTTAGCCATGATATGCCCGCGTGTGGACGGTCAGTTTTATCTGCGAATTCCCACTCTGACGGACGTTCTCGCGTGGAGATTGATGAGTGCGTTCTCTCCGGACCCGCATCTCTCCTACACTAGAGCGCCGTGTTTCTATATCAGCTCGGAAGCCTCCGAGATACGCGCACAGTTGATGAGCTGCGAATGTGCGATCGATCGATCGTTGACGCGGTTCCTCCCATACTCGCTCGACTTTATCTCTTGGAGGAGTTTTGCCGTTAATGTTACACGATAAATGCGAATGTAACAGATACGGTGCTATTTCGCCTATATCGATACTCGAATCTAACGACAGGCAGACCTCGTACCGATAACGATCGTCTAAGGGTTTACACGAAAAAGGTTAAGTTTAAAAGCGTTCACTGACACACGATTCCTCTTAAGATAATTAAAAGTAGGAGATATGAAATATTATTATACACCTAATGCATATGGAGAAAAACTATTGGATCAAAAAATCATTCTTCTCAATGCTTAGTATCAAAGAAATAATTTCTTGATATAAAAAATATTTATTTGATGTAAGAAGTAGTAATTTACCTCAAAAAATTGATTTACTTTTATACTACGGTTTTTAAGTCAAATAAATAGGTAGTCTTTGAATCGAAAAAATTATTTATTAGATATGTATACTTATGGAAAAGAACGATTCTTTAATTCAATGATCTTTTTTTCTCTGTGCACTATTGATCACCGCAATGTGGAAATATATATCTGTACCTCTCAGAGCCAGACTATGTTAAGTCCATAGTCTTAACATAGGACTTAACATAGTCTGGCTCGGAGGTACAGATATGTAGGTATGTTGCAATGAATTCTAGATTGGATGTTATTGGTTATACAGAATAAATGAGAAATGCTGTCCCAGAAATAAGCTAAAATCGGAATATAGAAGAATCGTTTGATACCATTGAAAGTTTCAAGATACTGTAAAAAAAAGGTTGTATATTTTAGAGAAAATATCAGAGTCGAAATATGTAAGAGAAATTTCACTCTTTGTGAGGTGGTAGGTTAAAAAAATGAGATCCAGTCTTATATGAATATCAATGTTAAATTCAATGTAGAATATTTGAAATCAACGGTATCAAAGTGGCCCAGGAATTTTTCGACTACATGTATGGATAAATAAATACTACGCTGTTATTTCGTAATTGCTCAAGATTCCTTAATATTAAAATTTTAACTAACTTTGATTAGGATAGTATTTCTGAACTAGTAGGCCAGGCAACATAGAGTTGTAGGCGAAATAATTCTCGGAAAGCTGGAAATAGTTTTAATCTTTTCATTTGCATGTATAAAGAGTTTTTTAAAGTGTGCACCAATTTTCTGCTTGTGCTGTATGAGGGGTGTCCCAAAAACTTCGAAATTTTTCGACTTTTTTCAGTTTTTCACTAATAACTCCTAAATGATGCATTTCTAGGAAAATTCTACTCGTTTATAAATTAAAGTACATAAAATTCTACGTAAAATGGGCCCCACATATTTGAAATTAAGTCAAGTAGTATAGACGATATGCATGTTTGATAAACAACCATTTCTTAAATTTTTGAAGGAAAAATCATATTTTGGATTTTTAGACCTTATTTCCATTACGTAAAATGTATTATATGATATTATTCTGTATTTGGAATTTATATTACAGCAAGTGCTGTATCAGATATACGTAAGCTGCATTCTTCTGCCCCCTCCCTTGCTATTAGCGTATCCCATAAGTTTCTTCCGCGCCACGCTATGAATGACTCTAGCCGGCTATGTTTATATAACATAAATATATATATATATATATATATATATATGTATATATATGTATATATATATATTATATATATATATATTATATATATATATATATTATATTATATATATAATATAAATATACTTAAGAAAGGATTTCTTTCATGTCACTGAAGAAGCAAATCGCACGTAGAGACACGGTTCATAAGGCCGGTCTCCATCAATAGGTGTGGAACATACTCTTGATAAGGTCCGCATCCGTCGTTGCTGGGCGGCCGCTGCGGTCTTCATCTTTCAAGTCAAAATTGCCAGCTCTAAATTTCTTAAACCAATTGTGGACGATCCTAATAGTCGTAGTATCACCCCTGTAAACGGTGCAAATCTCGTCTGCAGTGTCCTTTGTACTATTACTTTTTGAAGTGAAACTTCTTTGCTGAGGGTACTAAAATCGCGCGCGCCGACACGAGAGACCGTAACGAAACCCACACACTCCAGCGCTTCCGACCGTGCTTCACTCATACAGCGCTCTCGACCCTGCCCCAATACACCGCTCTCAACTCTGCCCCATTCCATCGCTCTCTACCGTACGTAGACTATCGCCTTTGCCAGGCAAGCCACATGTGTCGATTTTGCGAGGCTGGAGCGCCAGGCCGCCGTGCGACTATCACTCACGCGGCGAGGCTCACTATTATCGCAACCTAAGTAACGCACTAATCTAGATATCATCTGTACATCGGTCGCAACAGCGAGGGAGGCGGTATGTTTTGGTGAATGGGGGTTACGAATGCGTTCGCAGTCCCACACATTTCTCTCAAAACTACCTCTCAGTATATCTAATTGTAAACCACGGCTATATCACGGAATTACTGTATCTCTTTGAATCCAATATAATCACCAGTAATATTGTGTGTGAGTGCAGTGTTAAATCATTTCAACCAACCAATACGGTTTAAATCCACCACTCTACGTTTTCGGTCACTATTCGTGTCACGCAGTAGTGCCTTCGGGATTTACGACCTCGAGGAGATCTACTCTTGATCGCACATGTTATAGTTATTAACTTGAAACTGAAGAAAAATGACGCAAAAATCAATCGCTGTTTAGACTGTGCAGAGGGGGTCTGGCTTGTGTAGCTCGAGAGGGTTTCTTCGGGCGATGAAAGCTATTGTTCGTATTATGAGGCGACGCAGTGTCGCACCTCCACTAAGAGGACTGTTTAGTCTCACCATAAATCTAACGTTCAGGACCCTTTTTTGGGCGTATCCGTAAGATGATATGAGAAGCCATACTAGAGGGCGCAGAGTTACTTGTGAGTTGTTTGTATTTCGCTTGTACATTTTCAGTTTTCCGGATTTTACCGCGTCGAATGGCCGGCTATACGGAGCTCGTGTAGTCTGCGATCGGAGTCGTGACCTTTCTCGAGTAACCACCATGCATTACTGTATATTCTTTCGTGTGTGTGCGCGTGTGTGTATTAATTTATAATTATTGTTGCAAAAAAACAACAGAACGATCAAAAGAGTACAGTGACAGGCAACGTGTAAAATAAACTTTCAATTTCGTTAACGTCAATGAACACTGAACATTCTTTCGCGTGTGTGTTATATTAAAATTATTATGGCAAAAACAGGAAAAAAACGGGCAAAAGAGTTTCGTGACAGGCACCGTGTAAAGAAAACAATGACGAAGACACTACCTAAAACTGATGCAGAACGAAGTCGAACACACAATCCAATATTGCTATATCTGCTAATGCAGATCAACACCAGTCCCAAACCCTGGAGAATGTAACAGATTTTCAAGTTCCTGGAGGATCCAATATCGGTGAAAATACATCCAGTGAATATGATAGGTATTCCTTACACTACATTTTGTGCCCATAAAAAAATTCACATTGAATTCAACAAAAAACACAAAACGTGTGGCCGCCACACGCGGAAGAAGTGAAACTTCGATATCAGTTTCTCTGAATTTGATTCCGGTGGTATTAGTTTCAATTGGCTCTACGAAGGAGCATTGTAAAAGACTTGTATAGATCATCTGGTGTATTAGTGCAGGACGCTCCTTTCCAATTAAAGCATATTGGGGAACATTTCATTCCTTGCTTCCTGCAACCACAAGCTTTTCGGCACCCTTTCAAGCATTTGCAGGCAGTGTTATTAAGCAGTTCCTGCGGGGCTTGTTCGGCTGTTGATGGTACTGGAAGCAGCCCATGCTTAGTAACCTTCGAACCCCATTGAACTGGGTCCATCAAATGATCATTCCACAAATTAATTTGTAGAAAAGCCCTCATTGCGTGCAGTCTAGCAGCTTCTTCAGTTGGAGGAAGAGTAGCTAAGTTGAAAGTATTCTGTACTAAGGATTTGGTGAACAGATTTGGTCTGACAGATGGCAATTTACGTTTTCATCTCCTACAATTCCAGTAGACAGTGACATTACGTACTCCCCTACTGGAAAGGGATTATGGCAAAGGAACCAGTCTATGAATTTCTTGCAGTCACTGCTATCACTAGTTATTCTCGATAATAGCCGGCTAGAGTCATTCATAGCGTGGCGCGGAAGAAACTTATGGGATACGTTAATAACAAGGGAGGGGGCAGAAGAATGCAGCTTACGTATATCTGATACAGCACTCGTTCTAATATAAATTCCAAATACAGAATAATTTCATATAATACATTTTACGTAATGGAAATAAGGTCTAAAAATCCAAAATATGATTTTTTCTTCAAAAATTTAAGAAATGGTTGTTTTTCAAACATGCATACCGTCTATACACTACTTGACATAATTTCAAATATATGGGACTCATTTTACGTAGAATTTTATATATTTTAATTTATAAATGAGTAAAATTTTCCTAGAAATGCATCATTTAGGAGTTATTAGTGAAAAACTGAAAATAGTCGAAAAATTTCGAAGTTTTTGGGATACCCCTCATACAGCACAAGCAGAAAATTGGTGCAAACTTTAAAAAACTCTTTTTATAATACATGCAAATGAAAAGATTAAAACCATTTCCAACTTTCCGAGAATTATTTCGCCTACACCCCCTTTTTGGCCTATGTTGCCTGGCCTATAGTCGGAATAACCAATATTGGGAATCGACATTGACGCCTCGCTATCTGGTATTAGAAAAGGGCACTATTGTTAGCACAGTGATTTCGCGTGGTGACTGCTTTAAATCTGACGTCTGTAAGCAATGAGCTGTTATGCTTACCTACACCATAACCGGTCACTTTTCCCATATTTTTCCCCATTTTTAATAGTTCATCGCGACGATACTACTTTCTTCTATAATATTCCTGTGAGAAGGATTAGTTTCTGTCCAACGATAAATATCCTTAATTTTCAGTAATATATTTGTACTTTCTAATGCGGGCACCTGTATTTTTGTATATAATTAGGTTTTATGCAACGCCATATTGAATAATCCACGCATCCATGTCGATTTCCAATATTAAAACAAATGGTCTGTTTGTCTCAAGTACGCAAGAGCTTCACCATCATTTCATGGAACAAAATACTTCTTAACTATTACGAAATATTATAATAGTTAAGAAATATAATATTTTATCAAAGTGCATAACTTAATGCATTTTCTGCATTTATTTCTTATATCGTGTTACCAATGCCAAAAAGTCGTATGTAGATGATCAGACTAGATTCTAAATCAACATGAACGGACTCCTTAATGAAGATAATGCGAGCTCATAGCGCGTAAACGTCCAAAATGAACGCACTCTTCACCAGGTATACTTCTATACCTTGATGCTTGGCAAACATCACTCATTAACGCTTTCAAAATTCGAAATTAGAGATAACAAATTTGGTCAATAAAATTCACGGAAAAATGGCTTCACTTTTTGAAGATTCGTTATGACATGTCATTTGCCGATTAACAAGCGTCACTCATATGTCGAAAATGTCTTTACACATTTTCGAGATTCGAGATTGGTTAAAATTCTATATGAAATCGGCCAATAAAATTAATTTCATTTTGTGACTTCATTTTTTCAGATTTATTATGGCATATCCTTTTTAAGAATGAAACAAGACTTTATCAGCAATGTATCTAGTAATCTTTCGCATTCTTTCGTCGTGCACTGAATCGCGCGTTCTGCGGAATGTTGCAAATCCAGAAGCCGACGTACCACCCGATAGCTCGATATATATGTTGTATAAACGCTAAATCACTCGACCAACTGCCAGGAAGACCCGCGCTCGAACCTCTGACCCCTTGCAACAGTGTAGTTTGTTCTCGCGCCGCGCGCGTCGCACGTGTTGCAATGATCTGTTGTAGTACTGGCACTGTGGTACTTGTCCAGGCTTTCGGAATAGCAATAATTACTTGGCGAACGGAGCAAAAGGAGGGGCAATTTCACAGCTGGCTCAGCCCAGTGTCGCGAGTCGTATACCTACCGCCGCACGCCGCTACAGTAGGAGAGAAAGTTAATCAGCAAAGTGGTGCGCGCGGCTGCCGTGTAGTTCGCCCGTACTTCCTTTCCGACTCTCTCTCACGCAGTTCTGCCTACCTGCCTGCCTGTCTGCCTGCCTTATGCACGTCTCTCTTTCTCTCGTTCAGCCTGTCTCTCTCCCTCTTATCGGCAGTCGCTTGGTCAGCGAGCTCTCTATTATGCATCAATGATAAGTATCTCCCTGCCTATACAGCGTCAATAGTTAATAGATCTCAGATATCGTATCGATGAGGACGGACGTGTCGGTGGAGATGGCCCGTCCGGCTCCTCGTAATTCAGAAGCGGATGTAGATCGAACCCGGCCCATTATGCTAATTGGGGCAGACGGCGTCGATTCAATTCGAATTTGCGACGACAGCTCGCCACGGGCCGAGAACGCGCCCTCCGGGTCGACGTATATCGACCACCGCGACACGCGAGCTAGAATACGGCCGCTTATATGAAACGAGCAACCCGAGACCGAAAGTGTAGTCGCGGGGTCGCGATGGGGCGAGGAGGGAAGCACTCTTGTTTCAGCCTAATACACCCTAATGGAGCTTGGGCCGACGCAGGCACGGGTATAATTTCGTCCGGTCGTTTCTTCCGCATTTTGTTGCGCGAGAAGCAGCGCGTCGCGTATTAAACTCGCGTGCAGGCTCTCTCCGTTCCTCATGTATATCGCGTCACTAATGTCAAAAGGTTGTATGCGTCAAAAAGTGCCTTTTTAAAGCCAAAAGGGTATATCAAATTTGTTTTTTCATTCACTTAAATTTGCCTATGTGCGAATAAAGATAAAACCAAATAATTGGAAACTTAAAAACAAAAGGGTACACGGGTTTTAGTCTGTCGCTCTTTTGGCATTAAGTTTTCGAAAATTATTAAAAACTAATGCCATAAGGCCGTGTCGATATTTGTATGTACATTGATACGCCCTTATGGCATTAGTTTTTGGGATTTTCAAAAAACTTAATACCAAAAAGGCGCATTGACTATATCCTATATGCCCCTTTGCCTTTAGTTTTGACATTTTCAATTTTCCATTTTTGGACTTCTTTTTACATATTTCTATCAGCTACGAGAACACATTTTTTAATAAGCCCTTTTGTCTTTTATAATACCGATCGTATAAATCAAATCAAATCAAATACCAAAAGGACGTAAAAAGTGGTATATACGACCTTTTCTCATTAGTAACGCGATATATTTGACGTATACTCGTAAGTATGCTCCTTAGCCGCATCGCGTACAAATTATTCGTGTAGATGGTAGACACGAAACGAATGAACCTAATTCGCAAACACGCCAAGGATTACTCCATCTCGCTGTAGACTATTCGAAGAGCAAAATGTTTCGAATAAAAGTTCTAGAGTCATCCGAGTCGCGCAAATTTAATTGGAACATTTTTCTCTCCGTCCAGTCGATCGAGAAGTAACCGCGATATCCGGTGCGTCCGTCCTCTCTTGAAACATATTTCCTAGACATTTGCACGTAAACTCTGTCTCGCTAAAAAATATCTAGATCTTCGGACGCTCCGTATTGCTAGACTCTTCCTCGTGGTCAATCGCCGAACCCATAGTTCTGACCGAGTGCAACGCAGGAACGAATAAGCCATTTTTTTCTTTGCGATCGGGCAAACGAACTTCGTCGAAGTAGGAAATTCCCCGCTAGAGTCGATAAGGCCGAGAGACGTCTATTTTTCACCGACGATGCAGCAGCAGCGGACGACGATGACGAGAAGTTGCTTCAAAGGGGCTGAAAGGGGGAAAAGAGAAGCGGTTTGAATTAGACGAAGAGGCTCCGACGCGTAAACGGATCGGGAAAGTTAGCTGGACTTCTCGGAAGAGTGCGCGCTATCGCGATATCGGATGATTAGCTGTTAATTTGTCGAACGAGAGGTGGAGCAAAACTACACCGCCCCGACGTCGTCGTCGCCTCGTGAACTCGAAGGGAGAGAGAAAGAGAGATAGAGAGAGAGAGAGAGGGAGAGCTCGCGGGGCACGAGGTATGCTCGCGTACGGCATGCATCGATCGCGGACGCCGGGCGTTCCGACGCCTCGAGCGACACGCGACTTGTTGAGCGCCATCTGTCGCGGTGTCTCCACCTCTTGCGCCCCCCTCCGTCGCCGTAAAAAGTCATCTAGCGCCCCGCAGTCGACCCGACGGAGCGGAAACGCCACGAAATTCTTCGCGGGGCCCTGGGGCGAGGATTGACCTAACCTCGCTGCAGCCGAGCGATTCTCCGAGATTTCTGTTTTGTCCTACATCGCTTCTTTCCATCTTTTTCGAACCGTCTCCACCCCTCCTTTTATTGGCTCGATTCTCGTCGCTCCTCAATTTTTTCGTTTGAATCAAAGTAAACAAGCTGTAGGATATTGGACGCGTACGATGGTTCCCTCTGCAGATTTGCTTGGGAGGGGAGAAGGGGAGGGGGATACCTTCGGGGTACGTCGTAGATCAACTTTCCAAACGCTTTCCAGTTGGTTCTCTGAGAAGGACGCAAGTACAGGTGAGTAAAGGTGCGTTTCCTATGAAGCGTCAGACGCACGCGGCTTCGATGGGGAGTGATGATTCATTGAGGCCCACGCGAAAGTATAGCGAAAATATAGCTAGAAAGCTAAGTACATTGATTATTATATCAACTAGCTCGATATCTCGCAACTGTAGCATACATGGAGAAAAATCTTTCAGTACTGACTACTAGTAGGGCGCCTAGTAAAATCTGTCAATTCCAGGAAGTTTCTTGAAAGTAAAGAAACATTACGTACTGCAATTCTAGTAAGGGCCGGTTTTACCAACACGGTATACACGCGGTATAGCATTATACTGAGAATAACCAGCAATAAGCCCTATGGTTATTCTCAGTATAGCGCTATACCGCGTTTATACCTGTTGGTAAAACCGGCCCTAAGAGAGACTTAGCTCTGAGCAAATGTTAGAAATGTGTCATAGTCATGATTGTAACGTGTGCCTAATCATTGCTTTATTAGAAGTAATTCCTGCTAAACACTGCAGTAATAATTTCTAAGACCATAGCAATGATTTTCACATCATCAGTTTTCATTTGTCAGATACAATCATTGTTAACCTGCTGAGGGCTATCTCCTTATATGACAGTCCCCTTAAATAGCAATAAATCCGTAAAGACAGGGGCCTACTATGGGTTGCTATACCGCATGTCCTATGACCAACCGCGCAGGTGAGCTGCGACCTGAATTCTTGACTTCAGCAGTATTTATGGTACAGTTAGAGTGGGCTTCAGACGAGTGCGCTGCATAAGAACGAAAAGTGTCGACTGCTCTTCTAATAGCTGTCAATTCGGGAGATCGAAGCGTTTCGTGTAACCTCAAAATCGTAAAGTTTTGAATTAGTAGTGAATAATTTGTAGAAGTGATGAGAAATAATCATAAATAATCTTCCGAATTGACAGCCATCGGGAAATCAGACGACGCTTTTCGCTCTTACGCTGCGTTCTTACGAAAAGTGTGAAACGTCTGATCTCCCGATGGCTATCAATTCGGGAGATCGAAGTCTAAGCTCGAAATCGTGAATCTTTGAATACCTAAATGGTAAGTAATGTTCAGAAGTGAGAGTTAACAATCATTCGGGTTTTTTCGATGTCCAACCGAATTACACGCCCCATGCCTATTTGTTTCAGAAATTATTTCCGCGCTAGCACCGCGCGTGTCTAGGAAGTAGTTTTACGAAGTGGCGTGAGCGATACCTAGGGTGTCAATTCGGAAGATTATTTATGATTATTTCTCATCACTTCAACAAATTATTCACTACTAATTCAAAACTTTATGATTTTGAGGTTACACGAAACGCTTCGATCTCCCGAATTGACAGCTATTAGAAGAGCAGTCGACACTTTTCGTTCTTATGCAGCGCACTCGTCTGAAGCCCACTCTAACTGTACCATAAATACTGCCGAAGTCAAGAATTCAGGTCGCAGCTCACCTGCGCGGTTGGCCATAGGACATGCGGTATACCCACGATGCCCAAAGGGATAAGAATAGCATAGCAATAGTTCCGAATACTGGATATTATGTACCTGGTTGTTACTACTGGATATGGTAGTAGTTTCTGATCAGATACTACTGATTTTAATGTTATAAGAGTAATATTTCCTATATGTACCGTATATCCGTCTCTGTACTGGCCAGTTTGAAAGTTACCTTCGGATAGGCTTGGTCGGTAATCGAGACATTTATACCATAATTATAATTATTTTCGTAATTTCCATTATTCACAAATTCACAATTTCGAGGTCAGACGCCTCGATCTCCCGAATTGACATCAACTCTAACTGCCGACTCGACTTCTACCGTATTAAATGACTCGAATACCGACCAAGTCTATCCGAAGGTAACTTTCAAACTGGCCAGTACAGAGACGGACATACGGTATATTAGACTGATTCAAAAAAAGCTTTTTTAATTAATCCTCTTGGCGGGCACTTAAAACGTTAGTACCTATTTAATGTAACTTTGAATATGCCGCAGGGTGCACATTCTCAGTCAATATTTAGGGGTGTCTCAATCACCTTGTCTGATTTCAATTTGAATAACACGGTGAAATTTTTGAATCATTGGTTTAATGTTAATTCCTTCTATGGTAAAAAAAATTTTCCGTGAAAAATTAGAAAAATTGAGGTTGTTAGGTGTAATTGACGTAAAGAAATATTATTTTTAATTATTAAATAGAATATTTGTTCCCACATAATTATCATTTAATTCTATTTAATAATTAAAAATAATATTTCTTTACGTCAATTACACCTAAAACTCAATTTTTCTAATTTTTCACCTAGACATTTTTTTACCGTAGAAAGAATTAGCACTAAACCAATGATTCAAAAATGTCACCGTGTTATTCAAATAGAAATCAGAAAAAGCGATTGAGACACCCCTAAATATTAAGTGAGAATGTGCACCCGGCGGTATATTCAAAGTTATATTAAATACTAACGTTTTAAGTGCACGCCAAGAGAATTAATTAAAAAGGCTTTTTTTTAAATCAGTCTAATGTAGGGGAATGTGGGGCAAAGTGGGGACCCTAACGTATTTCAATTTTTTTCATATATAAAGAAAGTTAATTTAGTTGTAAATAAAATTTGTATCTCTTCCTTGATCGATATCGCTCTTGTGAAAAATATTTAAATAGTAATATTCAATAACGTCTGAATATAATATACTGTTAATGAAAAAACTACTTTCTCCCCGCTCTGCCCCAATGGCGGAGCAAAGTGGGGACCGATCAAAAAATCATAGTCGATGGAATTAAAAGCGATTCATTGTCACGAATCATTTAAGAAAAAAAAACTCAGGTTACATATACATTGAAAAATAATGAGAATAAATTAAGCGAATGAAAATTAGGTGAATAAACAAGGCGAGCGCCACATACACCAGCCAAACGCTAAGATGCAACTTGCATGTCCTTTTCCGACCATCTTTGTTGAGAAGACTTTCTTCAATAATTTCGAACCATGCTGAAACACGCATGTTAATAATTAATTAATTCGATATCAGTAAGAGAATGCCTGAAACCTCCCCGCTTTACCCCTCCCCACTTTACCCCTAATGCACATTTTTAATTCACAGTTCGTTATTTGATCAAAAATCAACATTACGATACCATTTTAGGCTGTATTTGTTCTCTAAAGAATTCCCTTCAACACCATGTATCTAATTTTGGTGCAGAAGCAATGTTGTAATAACAGAAGATTCTTACATCAAGACCAAAAACTAGGTGCGTGTTCCATAACTTCGCTATGTAATGTCAGACTGAGCTGCAACGTCCAAAACTACACCAGGGCACTTTGTTAACTAAGTTCATACTGTTTTTGTTAGATATCGCTGTTCTGCACGCGAATTATTGACAATTACCCGCTTTGCCCCGCTCCCCACCTTACTCCACATTCCCCTATATATGGGGGATTCCACGTCAACTTTAAATGCCGCCGACCTTTGAGTCACAGATTTTGTTGTAATTTTTTTTAGGTAGTATTTTACCATTTATAATAAATTCTCAAATTTCTTTTTAATCCAACATTGCGTTCTTGTCCTATCATTTATTGAAATTTCCCATATTTTCTAATCTTGTGAAATTTATTCTCAATTTTCTCCTACTAAATGAACTATAAGAACAAAATGCCTTGTACAAAAAATGCTCTTTATAACCTGAAATTAATAGAAAAAAATTGATATCATTTCTAAACAAGCGAATAATATGAGAAAAATAGGTTATTTTACAAATATTTAATTATCTGAAATGCGCCGTTTTTGTTTTTAACGAAATTTTAACCATGAATTCCTTGGTGTATTAGGAAAATATTGAGCCCGAAACGAAGTTGGGATGAGCATTGGTTCATTTTATATTAACACGTTGATTGTCCCATGAGTCACATATGATTCATACAGCCCATGCAATTCCGCGACAGCTCATGGCAAGGGACCATGTGATGGAATTGGCGGAACAGCGCTTGGCAGCAAGAGCTAGTCTACAGCGTTCGGCTGAAGAGCAAATTTTGAGTCCCCTTGATTTGTATAATGTCGTTAATTCACCAGGAAATATGCCGAATATCACTGTAAGCTACTGTGAATTCTCAAAGTATTTCCATGCAAAGAACATTTTAACTGAACGATTCTTGTGTGCGAAAGCTGTTCCTCATACACTTCAAACACATTGAATTATTCCCACTGCTAATCACTCTGTAATTACGAAAAAATATTCTTTTTCTAACGATTATACAGTCTACAAAATAAACAAATAAACAAATCATGACATAAGATACTGACACTTTATTTGTAAAAGAATTCTTTTTTCTGATAATCAGTAATTGTTTAACACGTTGACTGTCCCCATAAGGAATTTTTTCCATCTCACGACGTTCAAAAATGAAATCACCATGCATACGGCTTGAAAATCTATTGGCTTTACATTCTAGTAACTTACAATTTTAAATTGGTAGGAATAAAATTTTCAATAACATAAAAAACTGGGATTAAGTCAAAAAAACTTAGTTTTTGGACAGTGTTCTTATTTTTTGGAAATACTCAATCCAGTAATTGGACAGTCAAGAATCAATATGCTAGGTACGGTTTTTGATAATATTTATTTAAGTAAAAACTAGGAACTTTGTTTTTATTTATTTAAATCACACTGTCCAATAACTGCAAGGTGTCCAATAACTGGGTGGTTTACCCTAGTAACAAAAGAACAAAGGCAACTTTAAAAAGAATAAAATGATGTATTAAAAGTTACTGTAGCATCTCCAGCCTTTCTTCCGGGTCTGATACTTTTTACCGTGTGAATGTTTTTAAAGGATTTAAAGAAGTTATGGTCCAAATATTTTACGTTATATAGTCTAGGACGAAGTCTTGCTTCTTTGCAATAAAAGGCATATTGCTGATAATATTTCAATATTATATGTATCGCATAATAAAAAATTCATCGTGGCGCTACGGGCAATCCCTGTAAAACTGGCGTGGCATTCAACGTGTTAATGGTTTATTTTGTCTCAAAATCTGATATTTAATTCATATAAGTTATGATATAATAGATTTAATATTACATTTTTTTTTAGTAAAACAGCACAGAAAAACAAAAAACTAACGGTACATAGGAAAAAACAAGTAACTTCGCGAGTCAAGATAACACGTATGCATCTGTTGCCTGCAATTAGCGGGAGATAGCAGCATTTTCTTGCGCATCGTATAATACGAAGTTAGCTGGTTTACGTGCGTTATAAAATAAGCCATTTCTACGCAGAATAGGAAGTTAAGTGGTTTACAGGTCGATGCAAGACGCCATCTAGTTGCCGAATATAAAAAAAGCTCAAAATCGTAAAATATGGAGTTAGCAGGTTAACACATTTAGCCGACGATATGTCTCATGAACGTACAGCGACGTTTCTGTATGAATCATATGTGACTTATGGGATAGTCAACGTGTTAATATAAAATGAACCAATGCTCATCCCAACTTCGTCTCGGGCTCAATATTTTCCTAATACACCAAGGAATTCATGGTTAAAATTTCGTTAAAAACAAAAACGGCGCATTTCAGATAATTAAATATTTGTAAAATAACCTATTTTTCTCATATTATTCGCTTGTTTAGAAATGATATCAATTTTTTTCTACTAAGTTCATGTTATAAAGAGCATTTTTTGTACAAGGCATTTTGTTCTTATAGTTCATTTAGTAGGAGAAAATTGAGAATAAATTTCACAAGATTATAAAATATGGGAAATTTCAATAAATGATAGGACAAGAACGCAATGTTGGATTAAAAAGAAATTTGAGAATTTATTATAAATGGTAAAGTACTATATAAAAAAAAAATTGCAACAAAATCTGTGACTCAAAGGTCGGCGGCATTTAAAGTTGACGTGGAATCCCCCATATGTATGTGAAATAACCAATCTTAGGTGATATAGTAGGGGAGAGTGGGGAGTTTTGAAGCACGCTCTGTTTGGGGGTCGAAACTACTACAAAAATAATTTTTGTTTACATTTTCACGAATCGAATCTCTAGGGCATCTTAAAGTACACTTCCTGGTTGAAGGATATGCATAAAATCAAAAATAATCGACAATTTTTGTCTGTTGGCCCAAAAAACTGGTTTTCGGAGTTTGCAAAAATCGTGGGGAGTTATGAAGCACGACAAAAAATCGCAGAAAATTGCATTTTTTTTGTGAAAATGCTTTATTGGGATCGGAGAAAATGACAAATTATTATATTTTTTATGTATTAGAGTTGAGAAAATGGAAAAAAATGAAAATTTTATTTAAAAAATGTGAAAAATGGCAAGTTGCTCAATCATTCCGATTCGCAATGAACGCAAGTATAACCGTCGACCAATACACGAGCACACTTCAAATGGACTGCTCGGTCGCATCCATTGCAATGAATTGCGTTGTTTTTGGTCAATTTTTTCAGCATGGGACCATTACAGATGGTGCAAAAGTCTTCTTCTTCAGAGTCAGATTCCATTTGCGGTGGTGCTGAAAATGTGCGCCGACAACGCTTTGCTGCCGGTGGTTTGACTGTTTTTTCCATTTTCTTTTGATCCTTCTTGGCCTCTTTGGCTTGCTTCACTTCAGCTTTCTGGCGTAAGTTGGCCACATTTTCTGGCGAAGTCAATATGGTGGTTGTCATTGGCTTGCGACCTCGATTGGATTTCTTTGCCGGAGTGACATGCTTTATGGAGCTAACTTCTTTCAATGCACGGCGAATGGATGCGCCAAATGTGCTTGGCATCGATATAGATTCATAGAAAAAATCCTTGGAATTGCACTAAACATTCGAAGTTTTTACAAATAATGCGCAATACGCATGTAAAATACGATTTCAGGTTGACATCAATCATATTTGTCGTGCTTCACACATGTCCCCATTTGATGTGCTTCATTTCTCCCCATTCGCTACTATTTTAAAATTGCCACCGCGTCAGTAACACGTCGAATGTTTTTGCATAAATCCTTTTGAACGTCGAAAGCCTAATCATTGCTGATTATTTTGTGTGTACTCACATTTTCGATTCGCTTGAAAATTTTATGAAAATGCCACAAACACGAATGCTCAAAAAAACTTTTCGAACAAAATGTTGAACACACTGTCTTGAGGGATACGAAAAAAGTGTGCTATCGGGATGAGTGCTAGAACAAAACTGAGATATTAGGTGAAAAAAATGTTAACAGTAGGTACCCAGGTAGCACACTAACGTCGAAATGACGTTTTTTGAAGGTCAGTTCTGACGTCAGATGACGAAAAATATGACGTCATTTTAACGTCGCAAAGACGGCTTAATTGCACATCCACACGACGTCAGACAAATCACGTAATAATGACGTTCTACCGTACGTTGTGAAGACGAAAAAAATGACGGTTCTAAAAGGTTAGGTCTGACGTACACCCGGCGTCTCGGATTATGTCGCTGGTGACTTTTTTTTAAATGTTATTTTTAAACGTACTAACCAATGAACAATTAATTCTCATACCCTCATTAGCTACGGTAGTGTCTACTCTCGTTAATAAAAGCATGAGAATTGATTAATCATTGGTTAGTACGTTTAAAAATAACATTTTAAAAAAGTCACCAGCGACAGAATCCGAGACGCCGAGTGTATATCTTTTCATCGTGAGCGGTCACCCATCCAGCTAGTGTCTGCACTTTTCGCTGCTTAACTTCGTTGACCGGTCGGTGTCCTCGAGTCCTCATCTGCTGCGCGCTCCTGTGGTTAAAAATATTATTACTATGTATTAGTGTTCATATATAAAGTTTGATGAATAAATGTATATTACTTTTCAATAAGAAAGAGCTTGAAAAAATAAGATTTTATAATTGTATTATTCTTTTCTCAACATTTTTCTAAATTTATGATTGTATCTTTTGATAAATATTCTTGTATAGACGCAAATTGATACTAATATCAATTTGCGTCTATGCAAGAAATAAATAATAAATAAATATAAATAAATAAATAAATAAATAATTATATGAATGTTTATTCGTCCTACATTAATTGATTGTCTTTCATTTACTTTAATAATCTGTGCTTTTTAATAAACTGTATAGTTTATAACTTGCTCAACATACTCTGGAGACTAAATGAAATAATTTATTGATTTAATAATTGAACAAATTACAATTTTTGTCCATTTATTCACAAATAAATTTTAAAGTCCCTATATATGCAGGAGACGGAAATTTTTCTAAGTCTTGTTCGTCATTAAAAATGACGGAAAAGTTCCGCTAAAAAGACGTTTAATTTTGACGTCCAAGGTACGTCGTAAATATGACGTCCCTGCGACGTTAATATTACGACAACCGACGTCTGAAACCCTATACTGGCCAAAAAATGACGTCTGAGACGTTATTCTAACGTCAGTGTGCTACCTGGGTAAGAGCTATCAAAACCACTGCTAAGCGACATCTATGGCCGTGCTTCGCAACTCCCCACTGTCCCCTACTGCTTCTAGACATAAAGAAATCGTTACTCTCGAATCTAGTAATAATTTCTAGACGCCTTTTGTTAACTGTTTCATTTTGGTTTATGACTGTCAGATTTCCCTTGTGTCTACGAACGAAGGATCTAAGCAGAATGAAAGGAACAGAGAATAGAGATCAACCTGCTTGACCGATAGCAACGCATATGTTTCGCTAAAATAGTTTAAGGGATTGATCGAGAGCGCTATTCTCTATCCCCTGTTCCTAGTTACTTTTCTTTTACTTATAGTCCAGGCAACGAAGACTGAAATACGATTTTTTAGCAGCCAGGCTACGTTTTTGTTTGAACGCTGTATTTGACCCCATAAAGTTTGCAGTTTTCTTTCGTTTAAAGATTCTGGATGGCGATTTCACCACGTCAAAAATCACGCCGAGTGTTTTTCGGAGTAGTTATTAAGTCCTATGGTACTTCTATTGTCTTGGAAAAGGATTGAAAAAAAATATAAACTACCTCAAAAATGCGTTTTTCGATAATAACTCGAAAATTAAGCCAAATATCGAAAAAAAAAAAGTATGGAGCCCGAATTGGAGAGCTGAAAATTCTCCATAAAAAGGTTTGTGTAAACACTAATTTACTCCCACGGTTTACACTCTAGAGCCGCGCGAACGGTAGAGGTTTAAAACGTTAAGATCCACTGTACAACATAAATAATTGAACCTCTGTGTCGATCAATAATAATTAAAATCCACTTTCGTTTCCGCTTCTTGCTCTTCTCCCTCGCTTTCTAAGCAAAATTCATAAAGTCTTTCTCTGACTTCCGGAATGTCTTCATCGCTTTCAACCTCAGAATCTGAAATATCCAACTGATTGTGAGAGCTGGATGTCACGTCTTGTTCGGTTTCATCTGATATTTCGTTTGTTATTTTGACTGGTTTATTCCAGCAACTCTCATCACCTTTACAGTATTTGCAAATTGGAGTGCAATAAAGACTACCTCTTTTGCATATGCACACAGCTGTAGTACATTTTGTCTTTGCACATCTGCAAGAGATCAGAACATTATTTTTATAGGAAATTATGTGGTTGTTACTATATTAAATTATTATATGACGACTTTTATAATTTTTGTTCCTAATAAGCGCGTAAATACTCGTCACTTCTTTCGCTAAACATTTTGGAATCCAAGCAAGATAACAGAATTCTTGTAGTAACTTTTTTTCTAGTTTTTATTAAAATAACAAAGAAGGTCGTTATAAATTTTCCTTCATATGTCTATTTTTCGAGGCTATCTTTCAAAAAGTTATCATGTACATTAGAGCTAAAACAATGGTTATAACAATTTCTTCCATCTTGCTTAGACTTGAAACACATCAACAGACTGGATCTCCAAAACGCATTATATAGGTTTATTTCTTTATTAGGGAATGTTAATTTTATTGCTAACTTTTTTCTTATTAAAATAATGCCGATTTTCAATTAAATCATTGTTATTATTATAATAAGATTTTGAAAGAACTCGAGAAAAAATATGAATATGTGATTGAGGTAAAAATATTCATTAAAAAGTGATTTACCGTGGCTAACAAGTCGTCTGGAGCAGGTTTTACTTCTGATTTTTCAGGGATCAAAACGATGTTCTCTCCTCCAGCCCGTTCCCATCCCCATTCTTGCGGGTCTAAAACGTTCCCCAGCTATTGTTGAATTTGGAAGTATACTCTTTTCGTATGCTTCTCAAGTGCTGCTTTCGTGGGTGGTAAGGAAGGAAGGATGTCTTTTTTCGCACCTGCTACCGACGTGATAAACATTTTGTATCTCAGTGCATTGATTGGCAGTTTCGTTCGCTCATCCGTGACATACAGATGTTTCATAACGTTCTCAGACACAGGGTAAAGATCATCAATAGTCATATTGGGGCGATGAAATACAGATACTGATTCTTGAAGAGCTTGAATCTTTTGTAATAATGAGACAATGGATTTTTTCCCTTTTTTATATATAGCACTTGTAGAATCACAGCCAACGAAAGCGTGAGCGAATAAGATGAACGATTTCAAATTCCTATGGTTCCGTGTCGAATAGAGAACTCTCCCCTTTTTCCCAGTAGATAATTTTTTAAAAATCCATATTTTGTTCTTCAGGAGTAAGACCTATAAGTAAAACCAAAAGATCGACATCATTGCCAACAACTACAATTGGTTGTTCATTGACTCTTCTTTGACTTTGCATTTCAATAGCGGTGCGGATTATCAATCGATCAGCATCTTCGTCAGCAATGTTTGTTTGAATATGCTTATTCTTCAAATAATCCGATAGTAATTTAACAAATTTAAATTTATTCACAATGTTTGACAGGAACTTGACTTGGGTTACAATCACCATTTTGTCTTCTATAAGAGATTAATTGTATCTCTCTTTGCAAATGCACTCAAGTAGCAAAACAAATTTTATAAAGGCGCTATTAGAACTGCTATACAGCATATCTTATAGAAACGTGAAAATCTTATAATGTGGCTATAAACCACTATACAATGTCTTTACAACCAAAAAGGGCCCCGGTTTATACAACAGTTCAGTTCTTTTAGAAGATCCTTTAGTAAACTACACAACCGTTATAAGATAATCAATGTGATGATTATAAAACTGCCCTATAAGTATGTCTTCAGGAGAGAGAGAGAGAGAGATTACTTATACAATACATTTACAAAACTGTTTGAAAACTGCTATAAAACTATTGTATAGTAGAGTGTTATTATTCTGCGGTTTAAGTGTATTTTACTTTTTATCGCCTCGAGCTGTGGCGAAAAAAAAGTGATATCACCATCCGTTGATATACGTCCACAGGCTTGCCAACCCGCCTTAGTAGTGTCAATTTTGTTTTTCATACCCTACCGGAACTCGAATCTGCGTTCTTTAGGACGAGCTGCTTCAAAACTGGGAATGCTTCGCACTCTACCAATTGAGCCACCGACTCTTCAAGTGGTGTCGGTCGACTCCAATTATATATAGAAACCGGACATGACAGTGACTGCTCTCGAAGGTTCTTCTCATTAAATTTTATACACAATAATTTGATACTTTCTTTTTCAAAACAGTAGCGATTATGATAATTAATCATTCATTATTTATAGAATAATTCGGTACAATTTGCACTGTTTGTAACACCATTATTATATCAATTTTGTTATTTCTTAATTTAAAAATTTTATGAAGACACAGTGCATTCACAATAAATTTACAAAGTGTTTGCACGTCGTTAACACGTTCCGTGCCGGACCGATTTTTGAAGACTTTCTATTCAGGCCGCGTGGGGCGTATACGACTTAATCTATTCTAGTATTATTAGGTTATGTATGTGTATAAACAGATTTTATAACGCAGAACTTGAGATAACTTTATTCCTGGGAACCACATTTTTATTCTATAAGCTCTTTATAAGAGAGTACACTGTTGTAGTTATATAGGATGATTATAAAATCCTTTCATACTTGTTGTGTAATGTGTTTACTTCTGCGTAAAGTAACAATCCTATTATTTTTCTTAAAGAACCTCAATACAACTATTTATACAACTTCCATTACAACTAACTTTTAACGTCGCTAATACAATAGCTATGCAGCTGTATTACACAATTTGTATAAGATTCTTTTAAAATAATTTTATAAGGATTATATATAAGACGTTATGCAATTGTTACAAAATTTGTAGACTTACAGTATTTCTTTGTCCTATAATATGAGTTGTAAGAACGTCTATACAACAGCATTACAGAGACCCCTCTATTTTACGACAAAATAGTCGTATAGAGACGCTTTAAAAAATAAAGTTGTTCTTCAAGCGGCGCTATACGATAGTTATGAAATCATATCGTTCTTTTAGAGGTCTATTTTGCTAGTTGGGCATCCACAACCATTGTAAAAACTTACCTGCGTAAGTGTCCAATTTTGTTATTTTTCAATACTAATGAATTATGTAAACTACTTATTTCTTTTTCCATTAATAATTAGATTTGTATTGCATTATGATGATGCTGTTTTTTTATTTCATACCTTATCCAAATAACCTTTTAATAGTCAAGAACAACGTTTTTTTCACAGCTACAGCGACGGAATCGAAAACTCCTATTATAGTGCCTAAAAAAAATTGACCGCTAATTCCGTCCGGCAACCTCGACGATATCATTTGTTAAGCCTTTCTGATTAATCAGAATGCGGTGAGCGGTTTTTGTATACTCAATCTCCAAAAATGATTTGAAATCAATTAAGATCGTCATGTTCAAGAGTTATATATAAAAAGAGTAAAAGGCATCATTTGAAAGGGAAATTATTGTAAATCAAGTGACTACAAAATTCGACTAAAAAAATTTATAAAAAAATTTTAATAAAAAAGAACTTGCCGCGTTTAAGTTTTCATATTTTGTCCACTATACCGAATAATTGGTAGTGCTTGGACGGTGTTAGAGTGATTCATAAATTGCACTGCCGAAGTCAAATTCAGAGAAATTCAGAAGGCCCCCGCCAGATCGGTTTCTCGTACGACATTCGGTATACTGGTGGTATCATATAAGTGTATGAATTTATTTAAAATCATAAGTGCATAAACATCGAGTATAATTCTGTGTCTGAATTTTTTATTTTGAAGGGAAAAAACGCGGCAAGTTCTTTTTTATTAAAATTTTTTTTATAAATTTTTTTAGTCGAATTTTGTAGTCACTTGATTGACAATAATTTCCCTTTCAAATGATGCCTTTTACTCTTTTTATATATAACTCTTGAACATGACGATCTTAATTGATTTCAAATCTTTTTTGGAGAGTATTTTATGTATCAATTTTTGTTGGCACTGAATGAACATGCCGCCTTTTTTTTACAGAGAATCTGTTTTTGTGGGGGGATTTCACTACTTTTTGGAATTTATTCATGAGGAGAATACGTACATGTAGGAGAATAGCTTTTTATTACTAAGTGTATTATTGAAGAACGAGTAGGTTAGAAGACTAGGGGTAGGATTTTCATGAAGACTCACGATTTTCTGACATGTCATCTCGTACAGGTGCAACCGAAGAGGATCTAGCTCATGTCCTGTCCGTAAAATGATGACTCGATGGATCGGAGAATGTTAGGCTTGTCACCGAGCGCCTTTCACCCATAGTACTTTCATTGCAATATGCGATTTTCGTTTCAACTACGAGGGTAAATCAAATATGAACCGGAATTTTCTGTTTAGCGCGCCATAGACAATGGGAGTGGCGCGGCGTCTCAATATATATTAGGTAGGGATGCCAAGAGAAGGGGGACAAGTCGGTTTGGCGCGGCAGAATCAATGAACTATTAGTAGCATCATGTCTGAGCAAGAGGTGCACACGTCTGTTGCGCAACGCGTTATTATCAAATTTTTGACGCGGGAAGGCGTAAAACCTTCCGAAATTTGTCGTCGACTATCTGCACAGTTCGGCGATGAAACACTTTCAAAGACCCAAGTCTATGACTGGCACAAAAAATTCTCAGATGGCCGAGAGACAGTACAGAACGAGACCCATGCACGCCGACCAAGGACGAGCATCAATCAGGCGAATATTCGTGCAATTCGTGAGCTGATTACAGGTGACCGCCACCTTACAGTATTGGAAATTGCTACACATGTCGGAATATCGTACGGGAGTGCTCAATCAATCATTACAGATGATTTGGGTTACCGAAAAGTGTGTGCAAGATGGGTTCCTCGCCTTTTGACGGAAGATCAGAAAGCAAACCGTTTTGCCGTTTGTGAAAGGCTGTTGGCACGATATCAAGCAGAGGGGAATGATTGGTTGGGACATGTTGTAACCTGCGATGAGACATGGGTGCACCATTACACCCCGGAGTCAAAGCGAGCAAGCATGGAGTGGCGAAAACCTGGAGAGGCAGCACCGCGGAAAGCCGTTTGTGCGCAATTGGTTACTGACACGACCTGTTTCATTTTTTGATGAAGGAATTAAAAAACTTCCGATCCGGTGGGAAAAGTGTGTAAATAAGAGAGGAGATTATGTAGAAAAATAAGATGTATTCAAATTTGTATTTAATGTACCATTAAAATGTTTGAAACAAAATTCCGGTTAATATTTGATTCACCCTCGTATTTCTGCTCTAAGTAACTTTTACTTCTTTCAAAGCATTTACCTTGTACGAATTGTTGATCGTAGGGGACAACGATCAATGATTGTGACTAATCGTAGACAAATTATTCCTGCGATGATGTTCCAGTTGCACACCAATTGCCTTTTAGTTTTAATAGACGAACTTGTATACGACGAGTCTCTATTATCGATAGCTGCCTCCTACCACGAACAGTTCATAAAAGGTGATTACCTTGAAAGAAGTAAAAGTTATTTAACGCTGAAATAGTTGAATGAAACGAGAAGCGCGTATTGCAATTAATGTACAGTGGGTAATAGGCGCTCGGTGACAAGCCTGACATTCTCCGATGTCCATCGAGTCATCTTTTTACGGACAGGACACGAGCTAGATCCTCTTCGGTTGCACCTGTACGAAATGACATATCAGAAAATCGTGAGTCTTCACGAAAATCTTTTAACCTACTCGTTCTACAGTAATACTTACAATTAATATACCTGGAAATTGAAGCAACAGGATTGCCGTACCTTTGGTCCAATATTGAAAATAAATCTTCTCAAGGCTGAATACGACTTGAGCATGTTTCAGCGTACAATTAGCTAAATCCAGCTCGACGAATGAACTATTCCGACTGGTTTTTGGAACGGCAAGTGGACGATCCCTCGTTCGTCAGAAGATTTTGTTCACAGATGAATCGAAATTCTACAACGAAGGATTAGTGAATAATCACAACGCCCACTATTGGTCCGTGAGAAATCCTCACTGGGTAGAAGAAGTCGAAGGCGATGGAGTGGAAGCGATGAACTAAAAATAAAATAAAATTTAGTATATAAATCGAAACTTGTAGTAGGAATACAGAGGGCAAGCACAGATGAGAAAAAAATAGAAATAAAGTATTATAGTTACCCCGATATTGTAGTTAATCCGATGCTTTTGTTCTTCTCCCACGACTTGGATTCTCCAATATGTAGAAAGATTAATTCCGCTTAGTCCTCAAAGAGTTCGTCCCGTCCTCATATGCAATGCTGAAAGAAAAAAAGAAGTGACCACAAAAAGATATGTATTCTTTATAGGTTATCAAAATGAGGTTAAATGAAGTAATTCAGAAATTAACTTATCTGATTGCATTTCGACTCCTTTTTTCTGTTGTCTATGTTCGATGAATGACTACAGAAAAATAGCACGGCTTCTATTTATTAATAATAAAAACACAGACAGCTGTCACATTTTTCGGAGCACCCATCACCTACACTAAAAGTTAGCCGATGTTTTTCAAATTGCTATGTCTCTTTGGTTTGAGTCCGGGCTATCGGGGTTTGAGTCCGGGCTAACGAAATTACCATTAAATTAGGTACAGGAATCATCGGTATCTCCTAAGCGCCGAGCGATATGCAACCCATTTGCTGGCGTGTATAGTGCGACTGACCCTGTATGTATGTTATTACATACAATCTGTCCCTTATACACGCCAGCGTAGCACATTGCATATGGGTTGGCGCCATCGGATCCAAGATGATTCCCTAAAATTCCAATATGGTTCCCTAAAATTCCAAGATGGTTCCTTAAAATTCGGTGACAATATCGACAGCCGGTACTCGAACCAAATAGCAGAGATTTAAACCAAATAGCAGGGACACGAACCAAATAGACGTTTCAGACCGAAAAACATCGGTCATATCAATAGTGGTGAATGTGACAGACGCTCTGACAGCTAGCTATTATCAAATCGTTTGGATTTTTTTTAAATAATCAAGATAGTGCACGGAAGCAGTGTCATTTTTCTCTGGTTGCTAGTGCATGAAGAGCAGGAAAGGAGACATCTGTATCTCGGAAGAAGTGGCATCAGATAAGTTACTTCCTAACTGACTGTCTTAAACTCATTTTCATCCCTTATACAGAACAAATGTCTTTGTGGTTATTCTATTTTTTTGTTTTCAGCGCCATACGAGAACGGGACGGATTGATGGAAATTTGATTTTTCTTCGCAGTCAAAAATCAACCTAGGTAGAAAAGAATTCTCTAGAATTGCGGTACAATGCCACGGTATGAATATCAGGTTCTACCGACATGACATACTTCGACAAGGTCTGTATCAACTTTAGCGGTATATTGGGGGCACTGCACTAATCCTGTGGCACATTTTTCTATCTGGGAAAGCATATTATTATGGTAGTACAGCTGTACAGCGTTCCGATAATATACCGTCTTCCCGTACTGACAGTATACATGCATTTTTTACCTCTAATATACCGGAATTAAAAATCTCTAGAACTCTGCGGTACAATGCCACGGTAGGAATATCAAATTCTACCGACATGACATGCTTCGACAAAGTCTGTATCAACTTTAGCATTATATTGGGGGCACTGCACTAATCCTGTGGCACATTTTTCTATCTGGGAAAGCCGTGGTAGAAAAGTAGGAGATACGATAGAATTGGATTACAATATAATGAAGTAATTATTTTATTATCTTTTCTTTATCGATATATTCCCCCTTTCGTATTATCAAAAGTTCCAATTATATATTATCGGAACGCTGTACAGCTGTACTACCATAATAATATGCTTTCCCAGATAGAAAAATGAGCCACAGGATTAGTGGAGTGCCCTCAATATACCGCTAAAGTTGATACAGACCTTGTCGAAGCATGTCATGTCGGTAGAATCTGATATTCATACCGTGGCATTGTACTGCAATTTTAGAGAATTCTTTTCTACCTAGGTTGATTTTTGACTGCGAAGAAAAATCATATTTCCATCAATCCGTCCTGTTCTTGTATGGCGCTGAAAACAAAAAATAGAATAACCACAAAGATATTTATTCTGTATAAGGGATGAAAATGAGGTTAAGACAGTAAGTTAGGAAGTAACTTATCTGATGCCACTCTTCTTCCGAGATACAGATGTCTCCTTTCCTGCTCTTCATGCACCAGCAACCAAAGAAAAATGACACTGCTTCCGTGCACTATCTTGATTATTTAAAAAAAAATCCAAACGATTTGATAATAGCTAGCTGTCAGAGCGTCTGTCACATTCACCACTATTGAGATTCACTACTCCGATTACACTGAATTTTTACTTTTTATTAACAAGCGCGTCCGAGGATCGAAAAAATGCGAGGGAAATCGTTTCGCGAATGGAAATATTTTATTAATTTTGAAAAACAACTAAACATTCAAGGAATATATTCTCTCACACACTCTCACATACATTTTTGATGGCGTATGCGTGTGGCCGCATCTGTGTACACATTTCCGACCATGGCCGAATACCGCCGAAGACAGGCGGAATTTTTGTGACATTTTTACATATATATATCGCCCGAGAAATCGGATTCTCGACTTTTGAGGGGCGAGGGGCGTGGCTTCGCGTTGCTAAGGAAAAATCTCTGTTAATATGTAACTTACAACATTTACTCTGGTCTTTATCGATAGAGAATAGTCGATTTATATGGCGTAACTAAGCATAGTTTTGGTTATAACCGTATATTTATTGAGAAAATTCGATGTTAAAATTGAGGGGTGAAGGGGGCAGACATTTTTCCTGTAAAGATACACGGGTGCTCGCGGCGACAGCGCTGGCGGCGTCGTTCTGACGACTTGAATGAACATGCCGCGAGACACTGCCGTGTCTCTTGATGTCTCTCAACTCCCGGTCTAGCGGAGGAAAAGTCCGGCCATGACCTGAAAATCGTTGCACTGAAAAAGAACTGAATGTCCTGAATATGCATTTATGCAGGCCTGTCAGTCCTTTTTCAGTTCTTCCGAATTCTATGGGCGGCCCACCTGAGTCGAAATCCGAGAACTGAAAAAGTCCTGACAGAACTGAAAGAACACTGAAAAAGCCCTGACAGAACTGAAAGACCACTGAAATAGCCATGCTACCACTGAATATCCCCACCTCTCTCAAAACGTAGCCATGAAATAGCACTGAAAGGCCTGACTTAGCGTTGAAAAAGATCTTAAAGTCCTGAAATTGTCCCCTCCACTTATAGAGGACTTAGAAAATTTTCGACCGTTGCGCTCGATGGACTTTGAAAATTTTCGACTGTCGCGCCCGATGGACTTAGACAATTTTCGACTGTCGCGCTCGATGGACTTAGAAAATTTTCGACTGTTGCGCTCGATGAACTTAACAAATTTTCGACTGCACGGAGAGAAATTTTCGGTAAAAATTAGCTAAATAGTAGGGTAAGCGTGTAGCATTCGGTGTTTTACGGTTAATTTTGTAGAGGCGCTGGTCAGGAATTAACAATCAACCGATATATTTTGACGAACGTTCCAGAATTTTTACCGTTCCAACTCTACAATTTTACTCGAACAGGAATTTTTATGCCTGCACAATATAGAAAGTATCCCTCCGTTAATAAACGTTATCGTATAATAGCAGCAAAAATTATCATTCGGCCCTTAAATTGTAACAAGTTGTGCGCCTTAATTTTTATCATTACGTTACTGCACAATTACCCTAGAGTAACGGAATTTTTACCTATCCGGGTAGATAGATTCTACCAATGACATCTATAAAGGCGATCACGTGAGCGTCAGTTCGCGTCAGTTCGCGTCAGTTCGCGTCAGTTCGCGTCAGTTCGGCCGTTTTCGGCCGATCGTCAGAAGTCGACGCACGTTGTGAGTTGTGGCCATTAGAACCGGTGCGAGTTGTTCCAGAAAAAATAAAGTGCTTAAACTAATACATTTATAAAAAAAACAATTATTTAAAAAGGTGAATTACTGTCTGGTGAAAGCGGCTTTTGAGGTAAGTGATTTTATTTAGAATATTTAGAGATATGAGCGTGAGAGCACCCCGAATGTAATTATGTTGATGGACCTAGCCTCCAAAGTTTGTTTTGCATGAAAATAAAAATGAATTAGTTTTTTTTTCACGTGAATAATCAATAAATAGTAGAGTGGAATATGACCAAATAAATATTCGTTTTTAATTGATGAATGGCACATTTGGGAAGACCAAACTGACCCCAGATGTCAATCGAATCGGTTTCTTAAAGTCCATAAAAATTCCAAATTTGTAAACACTACAAAGATTTATGGGAAAATGTTAGTAGATTTTTAATCGTATTTTTTGCCTGATATATGGAGAAGTGTCTCACCATTTTTGTCCATTACCAGGAGTATTTGATGGGAAATTCTGGTGATTTCTTTTTCGTTATAAATAAGAAGAGAAGACTAGAAGAAAAATTAGGGGAAATTCATGCAAAAAAAATTCTATACTGAAATTTCAAGGCACCGTTAGGAGTGGACGCGTCAAGCAACGGTGATTCACGAAGCCAGGTGGAAGCGGGCAGTTTCCCCCATAATGACGTCAAGGCAACGGGGCTTTCCAATGCAGACCCAGGATGAAGGAGTAAGGGGGTCTTATGCTCCTCCAGGCAATCGAAGGAAGCCATTCGATCGACAACCAGCGTGCATATCGGATCGTGATCCGAGTCTCATCGAGGATTGCTTCAGGACTCATCGTGCAGCCGCGTCGAGTCTATCGCGTCGAATATAGCTTACAATACATAGAGTCTCAGCAGATAAGATTTTCATTGAAAAATTTAAATCTATTTAATTTTGTATGTCATTTGTTCTTCTGAGCAGAAAAGTGTGAGGAACGATTTGACGGAGAAAACCTAGGGTCTGCGGGCCGTTAACGGAACATCCTCAATAACGCACGGACGACTATACCGATCATCCGACTAACAGGACACCGACGCTACCTGAGAACGCACGGTGATCGGCTCGGAATAAGGGACGAGCCGGGCGTAAGGACGGCTTGGGCAGCTTGGTGGTCATTCTCTCCTTCGACCATCGCAAGAGCTACTTCGGCGAAGAGCCGAAGTCAAGTCGCAGTCACATTCATCACGTTGTAACTCACAATCAGTCGCATTCATCAATAAACTGTTCTTTCGGGAAATATTTCCTACAAAAGCTGTCGAATTTTTATTAGTAATGAACGCGTAACAAGGAAGTTAGAAATACTCGTCGTTTGCAGCGATCGTTTACTACCTGGCCGCAATAAACTGCTATTTCTGGCACAGGCAAGCGCGGGTACGTATCCCGATGCCGCGACTTCCTCCGTGATGCGAATTTTTCGGCACTGCACTGGTATGAAAGACGCGGAACGACGCGACGCTCGATAGCAACGGTCTCAAATAAACGCACTTAGCTCAAATGTCAGGAAAAGAATTCAATTCCCGATATTAAACAAGTAATTAGAACAAAATATATGAAAATTTCCATACAATTTTTAATTTAATAATAAATTTTCACTTAATAAGGCGAAGAAAATTTGCTCACGGATAAATAAAAAATATAAAAACGTAAAATAAAAAGTATCACATTGAACGGTAAATTTATATTCTAATTGGTGGTGTAGGAGGAAGAAATCGAACGAGCAGGATCACTCGCGGTTCGTATTTATTCAATCCAAAAACTACACTATGGATCTGTTCGCGATGGTGCCTTCGAGCGCCGTTTGCAGTTGACTCCCCCGGCAAATGTCTTGAATCTCACTGCCTCTCGTACGTCCTCCTGCCTGGGACGTACCCTCGGGTAGCGGGGGTAAAACGGGATCTCTGGAAAATGACCGAAACGGTCCCCAGCTCTCGTACATTCCAATCTCGTTGATTCCCTCATGCGCCTTCCTAACCGTGCGCACTAGCAGGTAGCGAGGGTAAGCGGGTATTCTGATAATACCCGGAATAGTTCGGCTTTCCGGAGGCACCCACTCATCCTGCCTTCCTGGGCCCGTTGCTACGTGCTGTCGATCCTTGCCGGTCCCGTTAGGTGTTTCCCGCTTATGCTCAACCTCCGGCATCGACTCTGCATCGAATATCGTTCTGATATTCATCCATCTTCATTCGGCCTTTCCTGACCCTTGGCGTCCTCGACAATTCTTAAGTGTCGTCACCTCCATCGTCAGCAACTAAGTCAAATAACAGAAATTAAATGGCCACCAACAAACAAAATTTGTCGACCAGACCAGAAAATTTTATGACGCTTCCAGTCCTTTCAGTTGTTTTTCAAGGTACTATTATACGTCCCAGAGTTACTATCATTCACTCTCTTTCGTCAACTACAATTTCCAACTGAGCCCGACTGTTGGTCCGAGTCTACGTCAAAATCTAAGCCCATGTACGCTCTGACCAGAGGAATACACCAGAGATTCCGATTCGGCAAATAGTCCAGCCTACGCCGAAACCTAAGCCCATGTAGACCCTGACCAAGGGAATACACCAGAGATTCCGACTCGACAAATAGTCCAGCCTACGCCGAAACCTAAGCCCATGTAGACCCTGACCAAGGGAATACACCAGAGATTTCGACTTGGCAAATAGTCCAGCCTACGCCGAAATCTAAGCCCATGTAGACCCTGACCAAGGGAATACACCAGAGATTTCGACTCGGCAAATAGTCCCGCCTACGCCGAAACCTAAGCCCATGTAGACCCTGACCAGGGGAATACACCATAGATTTTTCGACTCGGCAAATAGTCGCGCCTACGCCGAAACCTAAGCCCATGTAGACCCTGACCAAGGGAATACACCATAGACTTCGACTTGGCAATTGGTCCAGCCTACGCCACGAGTTAAGCCCACGTTTTCAGCGACCAACAAAAAACGCCGAAACTCGTGACTCGGCCCAGTAACTTATATTTCAAGCTTGGAGTACCAAGTTTGTTCATATGTATAAGCATTTAATCCTCTTCACCTGCCAATCAGAAGTATTGGAGATGGCCCATGGCTTCAGCTGGTCCACGGCTATTACCGATCGCTGCCCAGACATCCACTTCATGTCTACGAGATCCTCAACCTCGCATCTGTCTCTAAGCAAAACCGCCTCGACCCTAGAGAGTCCCTTGGCTTTTGGATCAAGTTTTCGACTTTTTCCAGACGTCGGCGGTGGTGATGATGGCCAATGTTTCCAGTACAGTGCGATTTACCCTCTCACACTGGCCATTTGCCCTTGGTGTTCCTACGGCATTCGGGGTGTGCTTTATTCCAAATTCCGTACAAAACAACCGAAACATCTGTAAAGTGAAACCTGCTCCCTTATCGGTTATGATGCGGATAGGTACTCCAAACAACGTAGATACCGCTTGCAAGGCTTTTATAATATATTCGGTCTTGGTATTTTATACCGCTTCAAATATATCGAACTCTTCGTGAATCCATCAACAATAGTCAAGATTCGCGTATTCTTGTGGATACTTTGTACAAATGGTCCAACGTGATCTAATTTTTAAACCAATACTCTTCCTTTATTTCTTGTATTGCATTTTATTGTCTGGTATCTCGTTCCTACTGGGAATTTTTACGTAACAAGTTTATCAATGGTGCTATTTTACTTACAAAATCGTTAATAAACTCTGAAAAACCCGGTCAAGCCAAAACGTTGATGCACTTGTTTAACGTTTTTAGCGATTCGGCTTTCTGTACTGCGTTAAGTTTACATTGGCCCGGTCGAGCGCCTTCTTTAAAAACTTCGCAACCTGGATATTCAATCTTTTTCGTGAAAAATTTACATTTGTTGATATTTATTGAAAACTCTTTACTTCGGAAGATTTCCAATATCTCTTTTAATTTTTCGAACCCCTCTCGTTTTGTTAAATGCGAGTACGGTATCATCGAGATAAATATTGATATCAGTTCCGCGAAATTTATAATGCCCATCAGGAGTAATAAAGACGGTCTTTTCAATAGCGTCGGGATGTAAGGGAATCTGTTAAAATCCTGATTTCAAATCTAGAGTAATGAAATATTTTTTCCCCCTAATCTCTCTATCTATTTCGTCATCGATTACTGGTAGTGAATATTTCATTCGTTTCATAATTTTATTTAATACCCTATAGTCCCACGCACATTCTATCGTCTCCCGTTTTCTTCGAAACTAATGATCGGACTCGCATTAGGGATTAACTTTCTCTAATTACACTCCACTAGCTTATAAGTCTGAAATTATCCCTTTTAACTTTTCTCTTTCTACTGTCGATAATCGATATGGTCGGTAGGCAACAAGGTCGTCATTTAACAATTTGATTTTTATCTCTGGTATATCGGCGCATCTTAACTCGCCCATGTTAAGGGCGAAATTCCCTCGATATTTGTTGAATCAAATCATAAGAAAATAGATCCAAATTTAAAAAGGAATACGTTAAACCGCCATACCACAATTGGCATTACCTTTCAGTCTACACTCTGATAGATACAGTTTTACCTCGTAATCCCAATCATACACAACCGTAATCATTGATCTTCTTAATCCATTCAGCCGCTAACAGATTCTTGGAAGCTGGATCGAATTCTGGCAGGAACTTCACGTTCAGGTAGTGATGGTTGTTCAATCATCTCGGGTCCGAATTAACGATTCCTGATGTGGCCTTTCCGCTACTCCTAGAATGTTCTCGACTTCTGCGAGAGCGTCTATGATGAGTGACCCGCCGGATCGTCGATGTTCGGATCGTCCATATCGTGACATTGTGAATTTATTATTCAAAAGTCTCTCACGATCACTTATTGACTTAACTGAAGCACGTGTGTGAATCCCACTTCTGACTCTGTAGGAGGAAGAAATCGAACGAGCAGGATCACTCGCGGTTCGTATTTATTCAATCCAAAAACTACACTATGGATCTGTTCGCGATGGTGTCTTCGAGCGCCGTTTGCAGTTGACTCCCCCGGCAAATGTCTCGAATCTCACTGCCTCTCGTACGTCCTCCTGCCTGGGACGTACCCTCGGGTAGCGGGGGTAAAACGGGACCTCTGGAAAATGACCGAAACGGTCCCCAGCTCTCGTACATTCCAATCTCGTTGATTCCCTCATGCGCCTTCCTAACCGTGCGCACTAGCAGGTAGCGAGGGTAAGCGGGTATTCTGATAATACCCGGAATAGTTCGGCTTTCCGGAGGCACCCACTCATCCTGCCTTCCTGGGCCCGTTGCTACGTGCTGTCGATCCTTGCCGGTCCCGTTAGGTGTTTCCCGCTTATGCTCAACCTCCGGCATCGACTCTGCATCGAATATCGTTCTGATATTCATCCATCTTCATTGGGAAAAAAATAATCCTTGAGGGGTTAGTAATATAATTTCACAGTACAGGTTAGTATATTTTACCGTACCGGTGCAGCAGTTTCTACCCCGAAAACAGTAAAATCTTTCTCATTGTTTGACACTTTCAATCTATCTCAGCCATAATTTTCATCTATTCCAACTACATTTTTTAATTGATACAGAGGTCACATTTTACTTTCGAGAACATGAAAAACTCTTTGAATGCATAATATTTTTTACCTTACTGACCAAATGCAACACGATTACCGTACTAGTTGGGTATTTTTTCCCTGAATTTCAGGCAAATAGTACTGACGATTTCTCTCCGTGTGGTACGCTCATTAGCTATAGGTACATTAATTACTGTAATATTTGTGGTAGACGGTAATACAAAATAAACAGCCACAGATATACATGAACTAAAATTTTATATTTTTAATGAAAAAGATTACAAAGAATTACAATTTATTATAATTCTTTATCATTAGTTGGCATTGATCCATATGACTGGCCACTGATCGTAATTTGAAGACATGGAGCTTGTATTAGATTTATCGGGATAACTTTTATATTATTTATTGTATGACATTTGTACATAAATCCCGTCGATATAAATCGATACTGATTTCCGTCAACTTCAAACATGCCATCGCAAATTATTTCTCGAATAATTACCAAATGTGAATACTCACAATTGCAATATTATGTCTACCTACACCGATTACTGATTAGTTTTAAATAATGTTCTACGATTCCATATTTCATCTGATTATCAGCCATGTCAATGTATTGTATTGCAGATGAAGATGTCTGTAAAACTTTTCCATACTGTGCAGCCATATACAATTTTTTTTTCAGCAATCTCAAATATTTCCACATTGTATATTGTTAAACATCTAGCCCATTATCTAGTAATGCCTGTTGCACATTTTGCGGTACTCGTGGAAGAGCTCTGTAAGCAGCAACGGAATACATTTAGAGACTTACAATTAGAAAAATTTCGGTCTCCTGCATATAGGTAGAGACTTGAAATTTTATTTGTGAATAAATTCACAAGAATTGTAATTTGTTCAATTATTAAATCAATAAATTATTTGATTTCGAGTTTTCAGAGTATGTTGAGCGAGTTATAAACTATAACTGTTTATTAAGAAGCACAGATTATTATAGTAAATCAGGACTTGGTTGCAAGAGGTTGAATGGTGAGAAGGTGTGTTGGAAGTTGTCAGACGGAAAATTGTAATAAGTGCGATCAACAGAGAGTGCAAGAGTAGTATAGGGTATAGATAGAAAGCTGAGAGAAAGAGTTAAAGGATAGATTATAAGGGTTTGTTGGGAAAGGGAGGGTAACGATAGGAAATTAGGAAAAGCGAGGAAAAGTCAAAAGTGAGGTTAAGTGAAGCGGTGAGGAGGAAGATAAGCGAGAGTCAGAGTCGGTAAGGTAGGTAAGCTTTAGACCGGTGGCGGAAAAGGAAGGGAAATACGTAGAAGATAAATATGAACAAGGAAAAAAGAGGCAGACCAACCAACAAAGTGGTAGTACCACATGCAGTTGCTCCAGGTAATTCACACATTTCTCATAATATGAGAAATGTGTATAATCTTTTTCTAGTATGATCAAATATACACGCGGGGACACGAAATCTGTCGCTGGTGACTATTTAATTGTTATTTCTAAACGTACTAACCAATGATTAATAATCCTCATGCTTTCATTAACGAGAGTAGACGCCACCGTAGATAATGAGGGCATGAGGATTAATTGTTCATTGGTTAGTACGTTTAAAAATAACATTTAAAAAAAGTCACCAGCGGCAGATTTCGTGCCCCCGGGTGTAGCTTATGTGATTGTATTAATTATTGTTTTACTTAATTTCAAACATGCAATTTTATTCCGGACAATCATTCATCGGTGACTCTATCAACGCCTTACGATGAACCTGCGCGAATAGGCAGCCTGAACACGGCAGGTCCAGGTAGCGAGGATCAAGACTTCCAATTGAAAGGAAGTTTTATAACAACGTCGATGGAAATACTCAATAATGGGAAATACCAAACACTCCATACTATTATGAATAAAACAGTTATATTTCAATAATAAAATATATTTTTTCTTCAAAGTTTTAAGCATTATTGATTCATATATGATGTACATAATGAATAGTATATTTATAATATATTAATTACTTAAATGCAATCATGTGTATATATATTTTGTATATATATATTTTTTATTATTATATCCCCACTATTCCCAATTCCCCCTCTCCGTCAGAAAGAAAATTATTTTAGTATATATAGAGTGCTCTAATATATATTCAGAGGTATCACGTGATAGCCGTACAGCTGTGTATCAGTGGTCTTTCAGTTCTGTCAAGGCTTTTTCAGTTCTCGCTAGAATCCGCGGATTTTGACTCGGGATAGCACTGAAAAAGAACTGAAAGCACTGAAAATCGTTGAACTGAAAAAGAACTGAAAGTCCTGAATACGCATTTATGCAGGCCTGTCAGTCCTTTTTCAGTTCTTCCGAATTCTATGGGCGGCCCATGGCCGCGCGGCCACTTTGACGAAAATAATTCAGTTCTGTCAGGGCTTTTTCAGTGCTCTTTCAGTTCTGTCAGGACTTTTTCAGTTCTCGGATTTCGACTCAGGCGGTCTGGGAGGGTGCCTCTGCGCGTAACTCTTATAGGCCAGTCATTAGAGACATAAAAATGGTGTTTTGGTGCAAAACGTCGTGGAGTTTTGAAACTTGGTAGGAATGTAAACTTGAAGGTCCTTAACATGCACTTAAGTTTGCGACCTCGTGCAACCGCCGCTCGCGCCGCCATCTTGAAAAAATGGCGGCCAAAATCAGTTTTTGATTTATATCTTGGTTCCTGTAGGTTTTAGAAAAAAATATATTTAGAAACAAATTGAAGAGAATAAATTTTGCTACAAAATCATTATTTTGAGTTTTTTTGTCAGACGAACAGTTTCCGAGTTACAGGACCGAAAAATAGGGGGCGGACTATTTAAATCTAGTAAAAGTGGTATTAGCATGGTACGTTTTACCAATAATCCACAAACTAATCATAAATAATTATATTGTAACTGTTTATACAGTGATAAATACACGTATTCTGTTGTCTATAAATTATTGGTGGTACCTCTACTAACCGCTAATTGTTCTAATTCTATTGTTCTAATAAGTATAATATATTAGCCTCGGTTCCATTTGTTACATCGATGCATCGATACATCGACATTTTAAACATCGATGAAAAACATTGACTCCTTTATAATAGAAAATAGAATAGTTTAGCGCAATCCCATTAAGCACAACGGAGCAGCATGTAGATATGCGGCCAACGCGTATTACACGTGATCAGAATGATGTGGCAAAGATTGCAGAATGGCTATCGCAGCATAATCCGTTTCCGCAAGTCGATAGTTTACTCTCCATCAACAGTGGTATCGTTGGTGTTAATACATTAAACTGCCATATGGCACAAGAAATTGGTACATCAGCTATGGCAAAAACTGTGGGGAATAATTTTGGTTCAATAAAATTTAAATGTAAAGGTGCAGTGCTTTCCTTAGGAGCAGCTAAAAGCAGTATCAAAGTTGGAAATAATCCTATATCCATCAATCCTCTGTTATTATTTCAAAGAATCTGTATCGCCAAAAAATGTAACGAGGAAATAAAAAGTTATTTTTTCGGTTTGAACTCGCCCCATATCCCCTATCGCTTTTTAAAGTAGTATGGTCATGAATCGATTTCCAAGATTTAAATATGAAATAATTATGTATGCAAGCTAATATCAATAGAAACCTCCTGGTGCAATTTGGGGTAGATTGACCGTTTAGTATGTCTGATAAAAATTAATTACCGAGTAGAAAATAACCCAGAGTCTTATGGGCAAGACACATTTCTTTGGGTTTGTATGTAAAATCCAAGATTAAAATATAAAAAATATACCAAAAAACGGGGGAAAAAAAAACAAAAATTTACACCCATTGATGTAAATTATTGACCGTTTGATACTTTAGTTATAACTTATTTCTGCTTCTCGGTGTTCGGAAATAGCGCGTCGAGTAGATGCGGCAGCGTCGCGTCAGTGGAGTGGGTTCACACAAGCGTGCATTTCAGATCTCGTTTTACCCACGACACACTCAAACGTTTGAGTGTATCGTGGTTTTCTCTACTGGGCCATGAGCCCATTGATAATATGCGTTGCCACACATAAAAAGACGCTAGTCAAAGGAGGCACATTATTTGGATAATAAGTGAAAAATAATCAAAATAATCGACTAATTCTTATGGTCAAAAATTTTATAATTTACAAAGAGAATTTTCAATTATAAATCATAGTTTTTTGATGACTTTTTTTACGGACACTCAACGATCACTTTGGAGAGTGACCATACTGCTTTAATGAGGATGGCATGCGAAAGGGCGCGAAATCGTCACTATTTAAGGCATTTTCCCCAGAAAACCAGCCTTTGCGACCGGATAACAACATTTTGCATGTTTTTGACAGCGGCAGTTTGTTGCATCGAGTGGTATGGCAAGGCAATGATTCGTATTAACAAATTTGCATAAACTACATTCAATATGTCCAAAGGCACTATGGTCATAACGCAGTTGTAGTTTTTGATGGTTATCCAGCGGATGCAGATAGCCGCAATATATATATATATACGAAAAGAGAGTGCAGAAAGATATCGATGCTCTAGAGCATATGTATCCACCAATATAATTTTCGACGACGCAATAATTCTACCTGTTTCGCAAGAAAAATTCTTATCGAGCGATAATAACAAAATAAATTTAATTTCCATGTTAATTTCAAAATTTAAAGAACATAATTACACAGCAAAGCACGCAGTAGAAGACGCAGATGTGCCCATTATTCAGACAGCCATTGACATGCCATTGTCTTTTGCGCGTATTTTTGTTGTCGGAGATGATATCGATTTATTAGTTCTATTAACTGCAAAGGCAAGAGACCAGGAAAACATTATTTTGCTAAAACCAGCGAGAGGGAAAGTTGCAGAAGCGCTTTATTCGACGCGGAGCTTAAATTATAAGGAAGCTGTTGCAAAGAATATTTTATTTTTACATGCCATTAGTGGTTGTGATACCACATCTGCCCTTTTTAACCAAGGAAAATTAAAGTTCTTCAATCTCCTGGATAGAAACGACCCAATGCTGGAGACTATAGCAATTTTCCAAGAACTCGAAACAGATGTGAATGCTCTCGCTGCAGTCGGAGAAGCGTTTTTCTTGGCACTATATGGCGGCTCGTTTGAAAAGGACACATTGGATTCGCTTCGATACCAGCATTTTACGAAGTCTGTGTCCAAGAACAAATTTAATCTTGCGTCCCTACCACCCACAAGAGATGCTGTAAGACAGCATTGTCTGTGAGTTTATCACCAAGTTGCTATGTGGTGTGGCAGAGAAAAAGATCCTGAGCAATACAGCTGGCAGAAAACTGAGAACGGGCTCGATGCTGTTCGGGCTACGACAGAAGCAGCCCCAGACGCCATTTTAAAATCAATATGCTGCAAATGTAAAAAAGGTTGTGGAGGAGCGTGCGGATGTCGGAAAACAGGTTTAAAATGCTCAGTGCTGTGTTTAAATTGTAACGGCACAGCACGTGAAAACTCTCCTAATTTGGTAGTTGATTCCGATCCTGAAGACCCAAATGAGGATGATGATGACTTTAATTCGTTGGAGTGGATATTGGAGGAGACAGAAGACATACAAGATTTGACAGATAGTGAACAAAATGAGCCAAAAAAACGCGCCGCTCAACTCTATCTCCTGCGTGGTGTGGAAATGAGTTGATAACTTAAGTTATTATTATTTTACTGCCCTAAATAACTTTAGGTAGGTTAATTTATACATATTATGTAAAAAATAACATGTAAATGCAGCTTATACGGGATTTTTAAAAATTCACCCCACTGTTCGGTCCTGTAACTTGGAAACTATTAGCCTGACAAAAAACTCAGGATAGCGATTTTGTAGCAAAATTTATTCTCTTCAATTTGTTTTTAAAGATATTTTTTCTAAAACCTACAGGAACCGAGATATAAACGAAAAACTGATTTTGGCCGCCATTTTTTCAAGGTGGCGGCGCGAGCGGCGGTCGCACGAGGTCGCAAACTTTAGTGCATATTAAGGACCTCCAAGTTTACATTCCTACCAAGTTCCAAAACTCCACGGCCTTTTGCAAGCAAAAATGTATATAATGACTGGCCTATCTGGCGACCACCTGAATGAGTGCGAACGGCACCAGTGGTTCTCGGGACGCACCAAGGTTGTTAAAGTAATTTTTAAAGACGAAGATATCTTACAAATTACGACAGTTACAGAAAAATGACCCTAGTGTAATGCGTAGGGAATTTAACTAACAAAATTATGGAATTATGGAACACAAAGAAGAAAAAAATTATTCTTAATATCGAAATATATCGTTGATTTTACTTGGCACTTTTTAAATAATCGAATGAAAAAAATATATATAATTTTATTTTAAAAGTAGAGACTTCTTTAAGCAATTTAAGACAAAAAGTATTAAAAATGTTAAATTTTCGATGTTTTACGATTTTTTTCTACCCCTAACTTTTGCGCGGCTCTAGAGGGTAAACCGTGGGAGTAGGGGTAAATTGCGTAGAACCTTTTTTATAGAGAATTTAAAGCTCTACAATTTTTAACTCTATACTTTTTTCGATATCTCGCTTAGTTTTCGAGTTATTTTCAAAAAACTCATTTTTGCAGTATTTGTTAGTTTTTCGACCCTTCCCTCTGGGGGAAAAACCGCGATACTTCACCCAGAGCTTTATGGGGTCAAATACAACGTTCAAACAAAAACGCAGCCTGGCTGCTAAAAAATCGTATTTCAGGTCTTCGTTGCCTAGACTACTTAGACCTTTATTGTAATCCAGGACGGTTGCTTCGTTTCTCTCAATAACGTCAGCCACCGCTGCCTAGCAAACTATTGTATTACTAGGACCGCTTGAAATACGCACACCTCAGTCTGCCAATCACTAATACAGCTACCTAAGTACTTAATGATACTCTCCATGAAAATCACTACATAAGGATGTTATACATCACCTGGCTATTGGAAATCTTAGCTCGCGCAAAAAAAAAGTATGGTTAAAGTATGGCGGAAGTCTGGGAAAAGTTGAACCAAAAAAGTATGGAATCGTATTCCAAACATTCTGCCGGTAAACGATGCGCTCTTCTATTAAAGTCCAGTTGTTTGTATGAGGTTTTGCTGTAACTGATTTTTGTTCTTGTCAGTTGATATTTTTTGAATTTATTATTTTATTAAACTCTTTAATTATTACTAATGAACTATATTCCAGTACCGAACAAATCATTGTTTTTATAATGGAGAACTCATACAACATAAAATTGCTGCTATATTTTTTTCTCTCCCTGTACTGTTCGATGCACATCGAGCGGCCTAATATATGGAGTGTGAGTGTGAATGAATAGAATGAAGGTGAGGTGTAAATGAATAGAATGATCGATCCAACGAACACTATTCATTCGCAACACTACACAACGAAATGCGTCATCAGGAAATACTAATTCCGCGTGTCTCGGATGATACGAATACTTTTTCGGACTTCGCGGCATCGTGCGGTATGAAGGGGGAAACTTTTCAAAGTCAGCCCGATATCGGCCCGTAAGAGGGGCGAATATCCGCGTCGTTAGCTATGGTCTCTCTGATAATGAAGCTGGGTTAATGCGGGTACGCGGTAGAACAACCAGACATTCGAGAACAGGACGAAACGGTATAGCGGTAACTTTATTGCGCGGTTGGCCGAGCTGTCACCCGTCGCCCACTCTCGGGTTAGTTTCTCCCTGCCGTCCCAGACCCCTTTTCTCGCGAGGCGATTAACTCGCTTCGCGGAGTCCGGCCGGGATCGCTTTACGACCACCGACCGCCGAGATTGGACAACGCGAGAGTCCCGGGCTCCTCGCGTTGCACACGATCCGCTCGACGCAGCCGCTATTTACACTATACTACTCTCGCGCGCATGGTTCCCGTTTTCCCGTACTTTTCGGAGTGTACGGACGGAAAGTACGGGATGTTATTTCAATCCAGCGCTATTCTATTACTTACTTTGTAAAAGTGGGTGAACTCGCGAGGAGTTGCCCAAGCTACGCCGGCGTGATGTTTCCGCAACCGAGCGACCCCGCGCGAGTCGAAATTTTGGTTCTCCCTTGGTGCTCCGTCCTTCTCCAGTCGGCAGTATTGGTTCTCCCTTGGTGCTCCGTAATTCTCCAGTCGGTAATATTGGTTCTCCCTTGGTTCTCTGTACTTCTCCTTAATACTCTATAACGACTCTTTTGCTTCTCTACCCGAGTCGAAATCCGACTTAGAAAATTTTCGACTGTCGCGTCCGATGGACTTAGAACATTTTCGACTGTCTCGCCCGATGGACTTAGAAAATTTTCGACTGTGGCGCCTGATGGACTTATTGTTAGAAAATTTTCGATTGTCGCACCCGATGGACTTAGAAAATTTTCGACTGGCACGCTCATTAGCTATAGGTACATTAATTACCTATATATTTGTGGTAGACAGTAATACAAAATAAACAGCCACAGATATACAATACATGAACTAAAATTTCATATTTTTTATGAAAAAAAAATTACAATGAATTACAATTTATTCTAATTCTTTATCATTAGTTGGCATTAATACATATGACTGGCAATTGATCGTAACATGAAAACATGGAGCTTGTATTAGATTTTGCGGTACCTAAGGTAAAAGCACCAGTGGTCGGACGGTTAAGACCAGTATCCGGACACCCATAAAAATATATGTAGCAGATTTGATTGAGTGTTCTTACTAGATGGAATTTGTCATGGGCGTTCCCAATTTATTGAAGATTCTTTCTCAGTAATTGATTCTTTTTACCACATTTAATAGTCAGTGTTATACATAAAAATATCCGGATATTGGGACGTGTCCGGCCACTGGTGCTTTTTCCTTACTTGTGAAAGAGCTCTGTAAGCAGTAACGGAATACATTTAGGGACTTAGAAAAATTTCGGTCTCCTGCATAGGTATAGGTAGAGACTTGAACATTTATTTGTGAATAAATGGGCATGAATTGTAATTTGTTCAATTATTAAATCAATAAATTATTTGATTTCGAGTTTCCAGAGTATGTTGAGCAAGTTATAAATTATACTGTTTATTAAAAAGCACAGATTATTATAGTAAATCAGGACTTGGTTGCAGGAGGTTGAATGGTGAGAACATGCGTTGGAAGTTGTCAGACGAAAAATTGTAATAAGTGCGATCAACAGAGAGTGCAAGAGTAGTATAGGGTATAGATAGAAAGCTGAGAGAAAGAGTTAAAGGATAGATTATAAGGGTTTGTTGGGAAAGGGAGGGTAACGATAGGAAATTAGGAAAAGCGAGGAAAAGTCAAAAGTGAGGTTAAGTGAAGCGGTGAGGAGGAAGATAAGCAAGAGAGAAAGAGCGTGGAAAGGGCAGAGTCGGTAAGGTAGGTAAGCTTTAGACCTGTGGCGGAAAAGGAAGGTTCGGTGGTCTTTCAGTTCTCGGATTTCGACTGGGGTACGGGAGTACCTTAGAAAATTTAGTTCTCCAACGGAGGACTACGGGAGTATCTAAGAGAATTTGGTTTTGCTACTCCTCTGATGCTCCCAACGTGCAAATCGGGAAATAACTGCACGTACAGAGCAGCAGTGGAGCACCAAAACTGCCTGGATTGTAATGGGCCCGAAAGGTTCTCAGGTAGTCGTCCTTCTCCAAGAGAGAACCAAGGGAGCACCAAAATTTCGACTCGGGACGGTATGGTTTTTGCTACGCGCACGCTCTACTGAACCCGACTGCGCTTCTTATACGGCGGCACGCGCAAGTATCCTGATACTGGTCGACGATATGTCGTCTGACATGTTACGGTTCCCAAAAATAGTTAAAGATCTTTTTTCAGCAGTGAATCTGATCTAGATCTAATACGAGATTTCGACGAACGAATCTAAATGCATGACGGGCGCATTGCAATTCATGCAATTCGATATCATTTTCAATCCTGTTTTCACATCTAGATAGGGATGATTACAAAATTAATTCGTTTTTGCTGGTACTATTGATGAAGAGTGGCATATACATGTATGACGCAGCAAATACACGTGTCTCGCACTTGAGGTTATGTACATAACATATTACGTAATCTCGAGAGGGAACTGGTAAATATGACTTATTTGCAACATAATACGTAGTTCCGTAAACAAAGTATCCTATCCTTTATATAACTTAGTGACATAAATATTATATCTATTGTAAACGTCGTTATAAAGATGATACATATGTACGAATATGCCCAGGAGGAGGAGGAGGAGGAGGAGAAGGAGAAGGAGAAGGAGAAGGAGAAGGAGAAGAAGGATAAGCAGAAGAAGAAAACGAAGACGAGGAAGAAGAAGAAGAAAACGAAGACGAGGAAGAAGAAGAAGAAGAAGAACGTATTGAACAGAAAAGACAGTAACGACGTAATGCTGCTGCAAAAGCTTGGGGGAGCGCTGCGATAGCGGCGCAGGGGCAAAAGCCCCCCGGGGGTTGACGAGCGAAGCGAGTAGGGGGCGGAGCCTCCTAGTATAATTCATATACATCTTTTCCACCTGGGTGTCATAACAATATTTGCTGGCAATATTTCGAAGTGATCTCATTTCATTTCTATTATATTTATTAAACCAATACGACGGTTAATCGGTGCGTTTAAGTGTCTTCGCGATTCCGTTTCTGGACGGCATAGACACCATCGCGTCACTTATCGTTAGAAAGCGAGGAGGCATCTCGCTCGTTCTTTAAATGCGTGCGCTCTAGAGACGCCTTGCGAGTAACCTAACTCCGACCCGTCGACGCAACAAAGGCGTCTACCCGAATTAATAAACCTTATCAATATTAATGAACGGCTTGGATCATCCCGCGGCGGAAATGTAGGACACGGCCCATCAGCAGGGTCGCGGTTCGCACCTACTCGGCTTTTCCTCTTTCTCCTCTCTCGCTCTACACTCGCGGCCGTCCCCGTGCCTTGCGTGATTAAACTTAATGATGATTAATCGCCCGGTGGCCTGCGGCTGACCAAACACCACCCTGACGTATTAGCTCGTCTACCCTCGCGCGACACCGGTACTGAACTGGCAGTAATATCAGCAGCGTTCCGCGTCTTGTCTTGCCATATGCATCAGCCATCGCTGATCTATAATTGCCACCCTCTCGTTTTCATTCGTATACAGGGTGTTCCGTAACTGCCGTATCAGTGCAAAATTATGGATTCCTCATCAGGATTTATTAGGTGTACGAAGCGTATCTGGCAATCTTTAGGATGCAATATTTGAGGAACTAGAGTTGTTTTAAGTTTACCAATGTGACAAGTTTTAACTGTAAATATCGTCAACGTTTACGGTTGGAACTATAGTTTCTTATTAGTCAACTTAAAATTACCTTTGATCCTAAATTGTTGAACCTTGTTTGTTATCAAGTGTACTTTATGTATCTAGTTTTTTATTTCATGAGGAATTCACTATCTACTGATGCCATAGTTGCGGGTATCTATGCTATCTACAAATTCAGTGTAGGGGAAAATGGGATAAATTCATACATGTGAGGCATTTCTAGGCAACGCAAAAAATTGACTGTTTGAGATTGTCATTAAAAAATGTTAAATAATTCTCGCTATATGCATATCCGAAGAGTCATCTTAAAGAAGTACTTCATATTATTCATGAATATCTAAAATGTCTCATTAACTAATGTACTTAATAATAAGTTGGTATGATACTTTCTAAAAGACTGTTTTAATTTTCAAAAATATTGTATGTTGATACACCAATATAAGTCAAAACTGAATCCATAACGAGATAATCGTAATCAGAATAATTGTAGGTAGGTGCAATATGCATTTAGAGAAATAATTATTGGTGCGAGATATATACTTTCTTGAACTAATAACATATATTTTTGAAGTGATTCTAGTCTTAGGTTAAAGATATATTTTTCTCATCAGTTATGATTTGCCTCGGTGATATAATTTATTAGTGTTGAATTTTTCAATACAGAAGTTTAACCTGTAGTGGTCACACTGGGTCCAGTGGATCCCAGGCTAACTTTGCGTCTACGTACCTTCGAAAAGACGGTTTAGAAAGGAACTTATGACACCACCAGTGTGTTTGTTTGAAGGTACTACAATAAGTTTAAAGGGTTTTCGAAAGTCAGCGTGACGTCATTGCGTCTGTAAACAACGATTTGTACGGACGTTTTTCTTTCTGGGGTTCAGCAGACCCAGTGTGACCATAGCGTGGCAAAATCGAAAAAAAACGTGTCCTCATAAAAAATTTTTTTTTCATTAAAGTGTGATTGAAAACGTAAGTATTAGTGCACGTACTGTAATTTTTTTGCCACAATCGGATGAATTAAGGCGCTGATTGCACTGGGCAAAAGTAGTTTTTCAGTTAGTAGAAACTTGTTTTACTTTTCTTAATGTAATTATTAATAAAATATAAATTTTTTCTCATAAAAACAGTTTTTCACTTTATTTTACACGTTCAAAACCGACCTATTTGATTTTACGAGTTTCATGAAAATTGATATCTTCAAACTGTAAAATAAATATACTTTTTTCAAAGCTCGTTATAATACTGTTTTTTTCTTAAAAGTATACTATTTTGAGAGTAAAACTCAGAAAGTTTTTTTGCTCTATCAAAAATTGAAATTTTGATGAATACTTTTGTGAAAAAGGTCAAATTTCTCGTCAAATTTTTTCTCGTGTTTTTTCAATATAAACAAATTTAAAAAAGGAGAGCAGAATTATTGGATTATAAAGAGGAAGTCTTAAACTAAATTCCAGTTCAAGGTTTGAGTTGATACATTAAAAAGAACGCAAATAGCAACTGTTTTTCTGCGTGGGGTCCATTGGACCCAGTGTGACCACTACGTTATTTTTAGGTGTGACCACTACGGGTTAAAATTTGATAAATCTTTGGTAGATTTCTTTTGGTAGTGTTGTTGGAGAAACGAATACACAATTCAAAATAATCCCCCGTATTTTTGAATTTGTAAGGGTTATAATTCGATGTGTCTTATACAGGGTCTCCACGTATGTTGTTGACATAGGACGATATGGCACGTAGCGTTTTGTAGACTGTAGGCTGTACGCTATTGGTCGGAGGTGCAAGGACGACGAACGATTGGCTCTGTCTATCGCCGGCAGACGTCAATTGTCGCGAGAGAAGTTCCCTAGGGCGTAAAAACCTAGCAGACGAGAAAGTATGGCGGGTGACGGGTACGCGTAAAAACATGTTATCACCCTTCCTTCATTACTTCGATTTAACTGAATTTTTACTTTTTATTAACAAGCGCGTCCGAGGATCGAAATAAACGCAAGGGAAATCGTTTCGCGAATGGAAATATTTTATTAACTTTGAAAACCACGTTTTATTTCCAAAAAATACAATTACTCCGACAAATTCCACTTTGTAAAGACGCGAACCCCTCACCCGCCATACTTTCTCATCTGCTAGGTTTTTACGCTCTAGGGAACTTCTCTCGCGATGATTGACGTCTGCCGGCGATAGATAGAGACAATTGTTCATCGTCCTTGCATCTCCGACCAATAGCGTACACCCTACTGTCTACAAAACGCTACGTGCCATATCGTCCTATGTCAACAACATACGTGGAGACCTTGTAGACTTTCTTACTAGACTCCGTTGGAGTTTAGTTTCATTCGATCGAATCTCGAAGGATTTGCGTGTTAACGGCGAGCTCGAGCATTATTGGAGTTCCAATAAATGGCTACTTTATATGGTAATAATATCCTCGAAACGGCGAATGATTAAATCGAATATAGTAGGTACGAATCGCCCAACGAGGTATTACAAATTTCTTACTTATAGCTCTAAGTGTACTTTAGGGATTTCGTCAGCGTCACTACAGCTATACTATAGAGGGCTGTTACAAAGTAACTTTCGGGTTCTCTCGATAATGTATATCCTCCGTACAATTGCAGATATGTATTAAATCCACTTTAGAAGCGTGTTTAATAATATATTCATAAGTTTCTTCCTGAATTTTTTTCAAATTTCTCAGAGCACTTTCAAAGATGAATTTTGCTCAATAATTTTATGAACAAATTGATTTTATTTACTAAGGAAGCATTATTAAAAAATGTCTGGAAGATATAGAAGATTAAAATAGATTCAGACAGATTCAAGAATTGTAGAATTAACTTTGTTCATTTATAATTATTTTTCAGTTCTGACCCCACTTGCATTTATTCCTTTTTTTCTGTTTATTCATTTAATAATTAAATTCAACAAGAATCACATCTGGTTAATTAAACAATTAGATATTTTAATGCATACATATCCCTTCTCACCGAATACTCTTCATGGGTCAATTGCTTTAATTAATAGTTAATGTTCCATTATGATGTCAAGATGGTGACGTGCAAACGAAGTTTATACAGGGGGTTCCAGTAAATACACACTAGCGGATGGGTTGCATATCGGTAGGCGCACCCGATCCAAAATGGCTCCCTCAAATTCGGTGATAATACCGACAGTCCAGACACGAACCAAATAGACGTTTCAGTACGAAAAACATCGGTCATCTCAATGGTGCTGAATGTGACAGACGCTCCGTATAGTTTGATAATCGTTTGCATTTTTTTCGAATAATCAAGATAGTGAAAGGATGCAGTGCTATTTTTCTCTGGTTGCTTGTGCATAAAGAGCAGGACAGGAGACGGCAGTATCACAGAAGAATTGTCATCAGATAAGTTACTTTCTATCTGACCGCTTTAACATCACTTTGATTGCATATGAAGGACACTAATATCTTTGTGGTCATTCTATATTTTGTTTTTAGCGTCATGCGAGAACGGGACGAATCGATGGATTAACTAATAAATTTGATTCTTCTTCTCTGTCAACAATCAAAGCCGTGGCAGAAAAATAGGGGATACAATGGAATTGGATCACAATAATCAAGTAATTACATTATTATTATTATTATTTTTCTATCGATGTATTTCCTCTTTCGTACTATCACAAGTTCCAATTTATACACCGACCTGTCAAGCGTGAAGTATACAGGTACCTCATTTCTATTTTATCTCTTCTTCTTCCCCGTCTCTGGTGTAACGACGGTCAGTGACGAATCAGAATGAAGAAAAGGCTAAAGTAAATTATATTCAAGATGCGTTTTCATTTTTAATAATTCTATCATTGCTATCTATAGGCGGCGAGCGAATTTGCTACCAGCGCCACCATCGGCGACTTTGTACAGTTTCCACGGGAATGAGTTGACTGCGACGTGCCAGCTGTCAATCCTGTTCCATCGCAACGAGCGACGGAATTAGGAGGGTCGATTCGTGCTTCTTGGTAGCATCGACCACAAATAATTCGCCGACTAGAATTAATCGCGTCGTAGGCGAAACGAATATTTCGATAAACATACCTAGGTCGTAAATGTCGCAGTTCCGAACTTTTCTCCGAAGGTAATTTTAGAGCGATTCGTAGCAAGCCGTCTCTCGCAGTGCCTGCTTCAATAGGTACCGTCACAAAAGCGATCCGAGCTGGATTAAGGGGAGGAATGTCGGATGCAGTCGATGGACAATTGGGGAATTTTGATACCTGGTTTATCCAGGAAAGCCATACACTGTTCGCGATCGATGTAGAGATTAGATCTAGATTGGCGCGTTACTTAGGTTGCGATGATAGTGAGCGGTAAGAAATGACATAGAAGTCCCCTTGCGACGGAACACATATTAACACAAACTCAAGTCACTTGATACATTTTGTAAATCGGTCACAATGGCGAAGCGGTAGGTTTTGGCGAATTTAGGCTGTCAATGAGCCCGCAGCCATGCACCTTTCCCGGAAGGATTAATTACTGGACGAGTCGTAATGAACCGCTTTCCGCAATACCCATTCTAATAAAAACACCGCTATCTATCTTCTTCTATCTTCCATATACACGTTTAAATAAAAATGTTATATTCATTTCTTCAAGGTCTAACGTCGCGGTCTCACAGGGTCATAAACTGGGCGAGAGCACTACATACCTGTATTGTGCATGTGTCACGTCAATGTCGACACGTTGAGACCGCGTCGTAAGATCTCCGAAAGTTCTTTACCGATTGCTTTGAAATTTGGACATATAACGTTGCATTCGAATACGCGCGTTTTTCATATATACCTACTCTTTATATACCTACTCCTTAAGGGGGTAAATGAATAAAAATGTATCTTTTAAATTTCCGAAAGTTTTTCACCGATTGCTTTGAAATTTTAATACAACGTTGCATTTGAATACGCACGTTTTTTTATATATCTACTATCTATATGCCAACTCCCTTAAGGGAGTAAAATAAAGAAGAGATTATTTCGTGATTCTCACGCGGACAAAGTCGCAAGGGGAAAGCTATTGACTACTTACTTCTAAAGTAACTGAATATGGATTAAGAGTTACTGATGTCTGGCGAATCACACGGTCTTCTATCACAGAAATTTGGGTTATACCACATTTGTGTGTGTGTGCGCTTACTCGCTTTTAAAACATGTTTAGAAAAGACTAATTTTAGGCCATTTTTATACGAAGCATCATTATGATGCATACATTTTACAGCCGGAAAGCTGAAATAAATTATAGTATCCATTGCCAGCAAGTTGACATTGACACATCAGGTCCTACGGTCACTTAACTACAAGGCCGGGTGTCCACCGGATCGGGCCGACCACAATTGGGCCGATCGCTGGGCACTTGGGTGTATATATATATATATATATATATATATATATATATATATATATATATATATATATATATATATATATACAGATTGTATGGGTATATATAGATATACAGATTGGGTATATATAGATATACTCAAGTGCTCAGCGATCGGCTCAGCGATTCTGGTCGGCCCGACCCGGTGGACACCCGACCTAAGTGACTCTGGTCAGTTCCCGTAATAAATGTTTCGGTTCGCCTAGGAGAGGCGCTGCTAAACAATATTCGCTCGCCGCCTATAGAATTGGCTAACTCAGATTAATATAGTTTCTTAATTTCTACGCAGAGTATATATAAGTTCAGTATATTTTAAACCCACAAAAACAGATTCTCTGTAAAAAAAAAGGCGGCATGTTCATTCAGTGCCAACAAAAATTGATACCTACGTAAAATACTCTCCAAAAAAGATTTGAAATCAATTAAGATCGCTATGTTCAAGATTTATATATAAAAAGTAAAAGGCATCATTTGAAAGGAAAATTATTGTAAATCAAGTTACTAAAAAATTCGACTAAAGAATTTATAAAAAAAATTTAATAAAAAAGAACTTGCCGCGTTTAAGTTTTCATATTTTGTCCACTATACCGAATATTTTGTAGTGCTTGGACGGTGCTGGAGTGATTCATAAATTGCACTGCCGAAGTCAAATTCAGAGAAATTCAGAAGGCCCCCGCCTGATCGGTTTCTCGTGCGACGTTCGGTATACCGGTGGTATCATATAAGTGTATGAATTTATTTAAAATCATAAGTGCATAAACATCGAATGTAATTCTCTGTAAATTTTTTATTTTGAAGGAAAAAACGCGGCAAGTACTTTTTTATGAAAAAATTGTTTATAATTTTTTTAGTCGAATTTTTTAGTAACGAGACAATAATTTTCCTGTAAAATGATGCCTTTTACTTTTTATATATAAATCTTGAACATGGCGATCTTAATTGATTTCAAATCTTTTTTGGAGAGTATTTTACGTATCAATTTTTATTGGCACTGAATGAACATGCCGCCTTTTTTTACAGAGAATCTGTTTTTGTGGGGGGATTTCACTACTTTTTGGAATTTATTCATGAGGAAGATACGTACATGTAGAAGAATAGCTTTTTATTACCACGAAATTTAAGTCTCATATTTTATACCGATACGAGCCAATTAATTATAACCACGTTACTTTTGATTTATTCTCGTGATATTTTGAAAGGGATTTATAAACTAGAGTGCCCTTATATTTTTCACTTTGCTTTAGTATTTTGGAGAAATAAAACATACCGCTTTCGAATTTACAGGCCATCGGATTTTTCTTATATTTTGGTCGTCTTCAGAAATCCATGTAGACATTTTACCTTTAACTCTCTAACAATAAGTATACTTTTCCAATAACCGTGACGAATTGTTTCATCACATGTAAAGATACTACTTATGACAGTATAATATATGTTGTTACATATGAACTCGAGACGTTGGAATAGTTTTAAGAAATCTTTTGCATGCACCGCTGAAATTTGGCCCCCTTACTCGTAAATAAATTTCTCAAGTCACTCGCAAAGTTACGTATACGCATCTTAGCGAATAGATCAATCAGGATCAAGTATTCCGTTGTGGTGGGGGTCCTGATTGGTCTACTCGATAAGATGCGTATACGTTTCCTGATACGGAATACTTGATCCTGATTGGTCTATTCGCTAAGATGCGTGCACGCAAAGATACGAGCGAGTACGAGAAAGGGGCCCCTGATCTGCCGGTAGCTGTCAATTCGGCAGATGGAAGTATCTAACCTCGAAATTGTTAATTTGTAAATAATAATGAATAATGTGTAGAAGTGATAAATAATTATTCTGGTTTCTTCGATGAGTTTCCCCAAGTGTTTAAAAATCGGTGTCCGTAACTGTGGTTTCAACTTCCAGTGATTAAGTAAGTAATTACTGCAGAACGAGTAGGTTACAAGATTTTCATGAAGTTTTTGGCGGTTTTCTTGCACGTCCCCTTTCATAAGGTGCAAACAAAGAGGATGTCACTCCTGTCCTATCCTGAAGAAAATGAGTCGATCGACATCAGACATTGTCAAACTTATTACCGAGCGCCTTTCACCCACGGTATTTTCATTGCAATATGCGCTTTTCATTCAACTATTCCAGCTTTAAATAACTTTCACTTCTTTCAAAGTATTTACCTTGTACGAATTGTTGATCGTAGGGGGCAGCAATCAATGATTGTGACTAATCGTAGACAAATTATTCCTGCGATGATGTTCAAGTTGCGAAGCATACACTAGCAAGTCAGCTTACAGCGTCCGATGTTTAGTATCACCTTTACCTCTTTTGGAACACCCATCACCCGAGCATAATCACGATTACGTTAACGTTAACCGCAGAATAGACCGTGAGCTTGGGCACATTATCATAGTAGTAGTTCGGCACACTTGTCTATGACGAGTCGCTATTATTGATCGTTGCCTCCTACCACGAACAGTTCATAAAAGGTTATTAGCTTGAAAGAAGTAAAAGTTATTTAACGCTAGAATAGTTGAAACGAGAAGCGCGTATTGCAATTAATGTACCGTGGGTAATAGGCGCTCGGTGAGAAGTCTGACATTCTCCAATGTCCATCGAGTCATCTTTTTACGGAAAGGACACGAGCTAGATCCGCTTCAGTTGCACCTGTACGAGATGACATGTCAGAAAATCATGAGTCTTCATGAAAATCTTCTAACCTACTCGTTCTGCAGTAATACTTATTGAAATGAAAGTGAGGTACATGTACACTTCACGTTTGACAGGTCGGTATATAAATTCGAACTTGTGGGATAGTATAATACGAAAGAGGAAATATATATCGATAAAGAAAAAATAATAATAAAGTAGTTACTACATTACTGTAAGCCAATTCCATTGTATCCCTTATTTTTCTGCCACGACTTTGATTGTTGATGGTAGATGGATCAACCAATAAATTTGATTTTTCTTCACTATCAACGATCAAAGTCGTGGCAGAAAAGTAAGGGATACAATGGAATTAGATTACAATAATGTAGTAACTACTTTATTATTATTTTTCCTTTATCGATATATTTCCTCTTTCGTATTATACTATCAGAAGTTCAAATTTATATACCAACGTATCAAACGAGAAATGTACATGTACCTCACTTCTATTTCATCTCTTCTTCGCCTCTGATGTAACGATGGAAATTACAAAATATCTATTTAAAGTGGCACACGTCCATGCACTCGAGACAGCAGATCCAGCTCGCCAAATGAACTAATGCAACTGGTTCTTGGAACAACAAGTGGATGATCCTTCGTTCGAAAGAAATCCCCTCGGGTTCGCATACGATCTGTAACAAATTGTAAATAACAATCATATGGGGTTTTTATAATTATTTTAGGAAGTCCCAGAAGAAAACAGGTGCAGTAAAATATCGATGCTGTGCTAGAAAGAACAAGGAATAACCCTCGAACCCCCTAATCGGTATCAGTGATTCCTCATTGACTGTCATTACAACGGAAACGAAGAACAGGTGAAATAGAAGTGAGGTACATGTACACTTCAGGTTTGACAGGTCGGTGTGTAAATTGGAACTTGTAATAGTATGAAAGAGGAAATATATCGATAGAGAAAAAATAATGATAAAGTAATTACTTGATTGTTGTGATCCAATTTCATTGCATCTCCTATTTTTCTCCCACGGCTTTGATTGTGACAGAGAATAAAAGCCATCAATTCGTCTCATGCTCGCATGACGCTGAAAAAAAAACAGAATTATTACAAAGATAATTGTCCTTCCATCGAAAGTGAGGTTAAAGCTGTCAGATGGCAATTAAACTTATCTGATGGTAATTCTTCAGAGATACTGCTGTCTCCTTTCCTGCTCTTTATGCACAGGCAACCAGAGAAACACAGCACTGCATCCGTTCACTATCTCGATTATCGAAAAAAAAACAAACGATTATTAAACTATACACATAAACATTCACCACTATTGAGATTCATAACTCCGATTACACTGAATTTTTACATTTTATTAACAAGCGCGTCCGAGGATCGAAATAAACGCGAGGTTAATCGTTTCGCGAATGGAGATATTTCATTAACTTTGAAAATACTCAAACATTTAAGGAATATATTCTCTCACACACTCTAACATACATTTGATGGCGTATGCGTGTGGCCGTATCTGTGTACATATTTCCGATCATGGCCGAATATCGCCGAAGGTACTCGGAATTTTCGTGAGATTTTGACATATATATATCGCCCGAGAAATCGGATTCTCGACTTTTAGGCGCAAGGGGCGTGGCTTCGAGTTGCTAAGGAAAAATCTCTGTTAATATGTAACTTATAACATTTATTCTGGTCTCTATCAATAGAGAATAGTCAATTTAGATGGCGTAACTAAGCATAGTTTTGGTTATAACCGTATATTTATTGAGAAAATTCGATGTAAAAAGTGAGGGGTCCAGGGGGCAGACATTTGTGGTGTAAAGAAACGGGTGCGCTCGCGACATCAGCGCTGTCGTGTCTGAGCGCGAAACTACTTGAACGAACATGCCGCGAGACACTGCCGTATCTCTTGATCACAAGTTCCAATTTATATACCGACCTGTCAAGCGTGAAGTGTACATGTACCTCACTTTTATTTCATCTCTTCTTCGCCTCTGGTATAATCATTTACATCCCACAAAGCACGTTTTTGCAAGTAACTTTTCTGTAACATTCCTGCGATATTTTGCAATATTCGTGAATACTACCGTATGTTAGAAATATATATTTCTTGATAAATTCGCGAATGTTGCCAAATATCATAGAAACATTTTGGAATCATTACATCGAAAGATTGTCTCGATAAGGTACAGCTCGATAAGATTGTACTTGTCAGAGCTGAATTATATGGGGTTTTTATAATTATTTTATGTAGTCCCAGAAGAATACAGATGCAGCATAATATAGATCTGTGCTAGAAAGAATAAGGAATAACCTTCGACGAGCATTCGGGCTGTGGCAACAGAGGTTAGAATCAGTAAGATCATGGTAGGGAGGATATTGAAGGATGAACGCACGTCCATGCACTCGAGGCAGCAGATCTAACCCAACGAATAAACTAATGCAGCTGGTTCTTGGAACAACAAGTGGACGATCTCTCGTTCAAATGAAACTCCCTCGGGTTCGCACATGATTAGGAGTCCTTCTGGGTGGAATTGAATAGCAGTACGTTTATTTCTGTAACAAATTATAAATAACACAATTATATCCAGCATTTCACTATTTAAAATATAGTACGAAGTAGGGAATATATCAATAGAGAAAAAATAAGGTTAAATCAATTACTTGATTATTGTGATCCAATTCCATTGCATCTGCTATTCTTCTGCCACGGCTTTGATGGAGAAGAAACATCAAATTTATTTGTTAATCCATCGATTCGGCCCGTGCTCGCATGACGCTGAAAACAAAAAATAGAATTACCACAAAGATATTTGTCCTTCCATCGAAAGTGAGGTTAAAGCTGTCAGATGGCAATTAAACTTATCTGATGGCAATTCTTCTGAGATACTGCCGTCTCCTTTCCTGCACTTCATGCACAGGCAACCAGAGGAACATAACACTGCATCCGTTCACTATCTCGATATTCGAAAAAAATACAAACGATTATTAAACTATATTGAGCGTTTGTCACATTCACCACTATTGAGATTCATAACTCCGATTATACTGAATTTTTACTTTTTATTAACAAGCGCGTCCGAGGATCGAAGTAAACGCGAGGAAAACCGTTTCGCGAATGGAAATATTTTATTAATTTTGAAAACCATAACTAAACATTCAAGGAATATATTCTCTCACACACTCTCCCATACATTTGATGGCGTATGCATGTGACCGCATCTGTCTACACATTTCCGATCATGGCCGACTATCGCCGAAGATAGGCGGAATTTTTGTGAGATTTTGACATATATATATCGCCCGAGAAATCGGATTCTCGACTTTTAGGCGCGAGGGGCGTGGCTTCGCGTTGCTAAGGAAGAATCTCTGTTAATATGTAACTTATAACATTTATTCTGGTCTCTGTCAATAGAGAATAGTCTATTTATATGGCGTAACTAAGCATAGTTTTAGTTATAACCGTATATTTATTGAGAAAACTCGATGTAAAAATTGAGGGCCGAAGGGGGCAGACATTTTTCCTGTAAAGTTACACGGGTGCCCGCGGCGACAGCGCTATCGGCGTCGTTCTGACGAACTACTTGAATGAACATGCCGCGAGACACTGCCGTGTCTCTTGATATTTTGTAATTTCCACCGTTACACCAGAGGCGAAGAACAGATGAAATAGAAGTGAGGTACATATACACTTCACGTTTGACAGGTCGGTGTATAAATTGAAATAGTATAACACGAAAGAGGAAATATATCGATAAAGAAAAAATAATAATAAAGTATTTACTCCATTATTGTAATCCAATTCCATTGTATCCCTTATTTTCCTGCCACGATTTTGATTGTTGATAGTGAAGAAAAATCAAATTTATTGTGGTTGATCCATCGATTCGTCCCGTTTTCGCATGACGCTGAAAACAAAAAATAGAATGACCACAAAAATATTTGTCCTTCATACGCAATCAAAGTGAGGTTAAAGCGGTCAGATAGAAAGTAACTTACCTGATGGCAATTCTTCTGAGATACTGCCGTCTCCTTTCCTGCTCTTTATGCACAAGCAACCAGAGAAAAATAGCACTGCATCCGTTCACTATCTTGATTATTCGAAAAAATACAAACGATTATCAAACTATACGGAGCGTCTGTCACATTCACCACTATTGAGGTGACCGATATTTTTCGGACTGAAACGTCTGTTTGATTCGTGTCTGGGCTGTCGGTATTACCACCGAATTTGAGGGAACCATCTTGGATCGGGTGAGCCTACTGATATGTAACCCGCTTCACTGGCGTGTATTTACTGGGATCCCCTGTAGAAACTAAGGGGCTCCGCCCCCTGGGAGCTTCGCTCCCCATCCCCCGGGGGATAAGTACCTGGCTTTTCGCGCATCCGGTCACAAGGTCGCCGGGGTTCTTGGCGACACGGTTTTGTCCACGCATTTATTCAAAAACTATTTTACATAAAGAAGGACATTTGTAATATTTCTTTAATTATTCATTCCATCATTTAAAAATTATTAATCATACTTTTTGAATTACTTATGAATTTTAAAAAATCGAATTCTGAAACTTTTAATATTTTCAGCAGTTTTTGAATACGGCCAATATATACAGTGATTAAAAATCTTGTAGTCAAATTCTATTTTTAAATCTTTCTACAGGGTGAGCCAAATGTACGGAAACGGTGGAATAACTTTCGAGGGAGACATTTTGAAGAAAAATGTTTCAAACAAAACATTTAGGATTTTTCCCTGGCCATCTAATGATGACTTTGAATCTGACCATGAACTCGACCTTGAAGGTCATTCCAAGGTCAAGGTCGTTTTTTTAAATGGGAACCCCTATTTTTTATGGCGGATTTGGAAGGAGCGGGAAATTTTACGTCCGAATGTGACCTTTGACCTTGACCTTGGATTCAAGGTAAAGGTCAACGATCAAATCGGAAAGTTTTAGGTTTTTTCCCTGGCCATCTAATGGTAACCATGAATCTGACCTTGACCTCGACCTTGAAGTTTATTCCAAGTTCAAGGTATCTTTTTAAAATGGCAACCTACATTTTTTATGGTGTTAGCAACCGGCCACTTAAGGCAAGGTGACATGAGCACAAAATTTTGGATAAATCGGTGGATATTCCAAAATTTTGCCACTATCTTTGATCCGTCATCTTGTATTGAAGTATTTTCAAAATCTATCTTCAGAATCGTAATCAGCAACCCAAAAAAAACCCCGTACCAAATTTCAGATAAATCGGTGGATAAAAAATGTAGGTTGCCATTTAAAAAAGATACCTTGAACTTGGAATGAACTTCAAGGTCGAGGTCAAGGTCAGATTCATGGTTACCATTAGATGGCCAGGGAAAAAACCTAAAACTATCCTATTTGATCGTTGACCTTTACCTTGAATCCAAAGTCAAGGTCAAAGGTCATATTCGGACGTAAAGTTTTCCGCTCCTTCCAAATCCGCCATAAAAATAGGGGTTCCCATTTAAAAAAGCGACCTTGACCTTGGAATGACCTTCAAGGTCGAGTTCATGGTCAGATTCAAGGTCACCATTGGTTGGCCAGGGAAAAATCCTAAATGTTTTGTTTGAAACATTTTTCTTCAAAATGTCTCCCTCGAAAGTTATTCCACCGTTTCCATACATTTGGCTCACCATGTATAAGTATACCGGGAAATGAGGTTAGGAAAAGCGAGACGATAAATCACTCTCTTTCAATCACTAGGTGAAACGAATATTGTCAACAAGAGTTACATTCATTCAATAAATTTGCAATTACGTATATTTTACGAAACACGTAATAGCATAAAGAAAAACACGAGTCGAGCTTCAATACTTGCTAAATAAAAATTAGCACGGAAACTATCTTTCGGTATTTATATGTAAAATTCTCGAGATTCGTAGAGTCAATTGAATACTGCACAAACATCAAGTTTGTTCGGTCAGTGTATTCGCGTATTAGGAATATATGCAGCAAATAAGGAAATTACCCATATACAGGGTATACATTTATTAAGGGCCACATTCATTTATTTCCGTTATTTGTCATTTTACGAAAAAATCTTCCAAATAAAAGTTGTTTGGTGTTGAGGGGGACGTATAATATATATATTTATAAGTGGTTTCTGATAACTTATAAGATATTTATAATATATCGATGGTGTCAATACAAAATACCTCGTACTTCACTTTTTTTTTAAATCAAGATTTCTGTTGCCTTCGGTTCAAACCTATATAATCAATCGATAGATTGCGCCACAATGACATTAATACAATTAATAACTGCTATATCTGTGAAAAACAAATGCAATACCTCGAATCGCCAACAAAATAGTGGCGGACGGGCTGTGAAGTGTTAAACTTGGTAAGTTTTTCATTCATTATCATTTGATTCTTTTAGTTTCTATACGTAAAATAATGCTTATTATATTATTTCATGTTTATTTATTAAAGTTAAATCTTTATTTATACATAATTGTATGGCGCTATAAAGAAATTTGGAATAATTTGAGACCTTTGGAGATACGTGTTATTGAATATTACATTTTTTCTCGAATTATGGTAGATACGTGTCTGATTATTTACCGAAGTGGTATTATAGTTTAAGAAATCGCGACATAAAATCGTTTTTGAAATTAAATTTTCTTATCTGTCTGCCTAGAAACACGATAGTTTTAAAACCAGGAATCATAGAGATTTCAAATTGGGTACAAAAATTTCTTTTTCCAATAAGGAATCTGGAGTGCCCACTTGGCAGTTGGATTGCTCGTCAAAAAGCTTGATGCGAGTTTTCTTGTTTCAGATAAGTTACATTTTTGTCAAGTCCAAGATGTTCAATAGAGCTAAAAATGATTTTAGCCATGTGCAATACCAAGCTGGAAACCCAAAGTAGTAATCCAGAAAATGAAACCTGTGTTTTTAAGAAAGTTATTGTAGAGAATTTGCCGCCTATGAATCAAAAAGATTTGGAAGTAATTTTAGAAAATACCGAAATGGTTTTTGTTGAGAGTGAAGAAAAAAAATGTATTGCCTGAAACCGTAAATACCGCCATTAGTGCAAAAGCAAAACATAATTTCATAAATGACAGAGACTGAGAACCAAAATTATAGAACAGAAATAGATAATGATTACTTACCTGATAGTGAAGAATATGACAGTATTTTCAGAAAATAGCGAAGATAACAGCGAAGAAGGTGACAATATAACTACAGAACAACAGTCTGAAGCTGGCCGAGGAACAAAACGGAAGTTGCATCAAGAGTGACGGCTTTTAGGGAAAACCTATTTAGGCTACCGAAGGCCAAAGAATCAAGAACTGACCTATCAGGACACTGAAAGAAAAGCGAGAGCAATATGGGACCGACATGTTCATCTGAAGCATGCAAGAAATCCAAAAAAAGGTGGTGTCAGGAAGTAAGTGAAATAGAGAGAGAGAGAGAGAGAGAGAGAGAGAGAGCAGATTTTTAAAACATTTTGGGAAAATTTAAGTAACTGGAAGCAGAGAAAAGTGTATATCTGTAATTTAGTTAGCAGGAAGAAACCTGAAAGAACAAGAACTCTCAATGAAACTTCTAGAAGATCCAGCTCATCTATATATATAAAAATCTCGTGACTGAATTTAGTCCTTGAACTACTACGAAACGGCTCGACTGATTTTTATGACATTTTTTATGCTTATTCGGTAGGTATGCGGATAGGTATAGCATAAATTTCATACCGCTAGGTGATTAGGGTGTTTTGAAAAAAATTTAACAGTTTCAATAAAACGATATCCGTATACAACGCTATCTCTGATAGATGACTTGAGCTAGCAGAAGAAAGACAGATGGCGCTGCGTTCGCTTAATCGCAATAAACAAGTGCGCACATGTTCAAATTTCATTTTCAATTTCTAATGTGTCACAAAGCGGTTCGTGAAACATTTTCTACGATTGATTTCCATTCATAAGAAAAAAGGTTTTTAAAATACAAAAAATACTAATTTAAAAAATTTTTTTCGTAGGCCAAACGAAGTTCGCCGGGACCGCTAGTTGTTTTATAAATTGAATATAGGGAGGAAACATATTCCTGTTTGCAAACAAATGTTTTTAAGTATCTTGGGTCTTAAAGAGTAGACAGTTCAAAACTGGACCAACACTCTTAAGTATGGTACTCATGAAGTTTCCACAAATAGGACCAACTTGCCACGATGTAAAAACAAAGAAAGTATTCAGTTTCTGACAACATTTTTAGACAATCTTCCTAAATTACCAAGTCACTACTGTCGAAAAGATACCAACAAGCTGTACTTGGAACAAACTTTTACAAGTTTCGCAGATCTGTTTAAGTTGTATCAAAACCATTGTAAAATTTCTAACCAGCAGGCACTATCAAGAAACACCCCCATGAAATATGTTAAAACCAAAAATATACGTATATTCAGTCCCAGAAAGGATCAGTGCGATATATGTATTGAGTATAATGCTGGAAATTTAGACCAAAGTGTGTGGGAGAATCACAGAAATGACAAGGCGAGGGCTCAAGAAGAGAAAAGCAAAGATAAAGAAGACGCTGAACATGTCCATCATTAGAAGCCAGCTCTTTGTATTTTAAAACGAAGCTTTGCTGTCATAATTATACTGTTTATGATCTGAAAACAAAGGATGTTATTTGTTACTGGTTTGATGAAACCGATACCGACCTGCAGGCTTCAACATTTGCGTCCCTATTGGTGGATTTTTTGAAAAGAAAATATTTGGAAAATAATATAAATTAACAAAAGCCGATCATAATTTTCTCTGATGGTTGCACCTACCAAAATCGTAATGTGACTTTAGCAAACGCTTTACTTGCTCTTTCCTATCAGCATGATGTCAAGATTATCCAAAAATGTTTGATAAAAGGTCATACAAACATGGAATGCTATAGCGTACACGCAACCATCGAGAACAAGTTGAAGAACAAGACTATCTCAATTCGTAATAACTATCACAAAATCACAATGGAAGCTCGAGAAAATCCTAAACCATTTGAAGTAGTGTCTCTAACTTTTGAGTTTTTGTATAACTCTAATGTTGATCTTGTCTACGAATCCATTCATCCTGGAAGGAAACCCACGGAACCTACTGTCACTGATATTCGAGTTCTAAAATACGAGAAAGGAGTGATCCAGTATAAACTTAATTTTGAGGACAATTTTTTTATGCCTTTGCCACAGCCCCCCAAAAAATCTATTAAGAAAGTTGAAAAATTTCCAAAACTACATACTGGAAAACTTCCAATTACCTATAAAAAGTATACCCACTTACAGGAAATTAAAACCAAACTTCATAAAAATTATTGGCCGTTTTACGATAATATCTTATACAAATAGTTAAAACGATAAATTGTTAGTTCATATTTTAAAATATTTTAATATTATTTCGAATTCATATTATTAAGCAAAAAATAAAGTTTATGTTCGTAAAATATTAAAATATTGTTTGAATACAATACCATGTATCTCCACAGTTTGACAATTATTATTGTGCAAAACCACTTATCTCCATTAAAAACAAATAGGTTTATTATTTATTAGGAAAACTTTTGAGAATATGTAGAAAATATGCCTATTAATCGGAAAAGTAACAAACTTTGAAAACAACAACAGGTAAGGTTTTATGCAGTTTTTTCTAATTCCTGTAAAATCCATCCAGAGAGAGACCATGGAGATACGAGGTATCAATAATCTCGGTTGGGATTATCGAATTAATAAAACCGTCCGACCGTCCGACCGTCCGACCGACCCTCCAACCGAGAGTATCTATACAGGAATTGGAACGCCTTTGCGTTCAATAGTCAATACGAGATTTTGTGGCATTTTATATTTTCGCCACTGGTCTGCTGGCGTCGCCACCGTCCGGCCTTCATACTCACGTACACTTCCCTTTGTCGCGACGACCAGTCTGTATTGTACCTACAAAGCCCAGCCGACCAAGCCCAGCCGAAGGTAAATTTCAAGGTCCCTGTAACTGTGCGGTTCTGCTCGGGACATCATGTACGTATGTACGAAGGCTCGCACACTGGAACGCGCTGTCCGTACAAGTGGAACGCACACTGGAACGCTCCGTACTGCTTCGTACACCAATAAAGTGAGCGTGTAGTAGGCATGTTCGTTCATCTCGGCGTAAAGCGAGCAGCGAGAACCCGTGTATCTTTATGTCTGCCCCCTCCACCCCTCAATTTTTACATCGAATTTTCTCAATAAATATATGAATGGTTGTAACCAAAATTATGCTTAGTTACACCATATAAATTGATTATTTTCTAATGATAGATTGATAAAGACCAGAATACATTTTTCATTTATACCGGTAGAGATCGACTCGGTAGTTAGAGTTGGCTTACAGCCAGTAAACACTGTCCAGTTTATTCACTGTTTCGATAATTTTAACAAATCGGTGCAAATCGAATGCTATGTTATGAACATAATATCCGGTTTGCACTGATTCGTTAAAATTACTGAAACGGTGAATAAACCGCATAATTGGATTATTTACGATTTTTATGACTTCTTTCACAAACGAATTGTTCTGGGGAAAATGTAAATATTATCGAAACATTAATTACAAAATCATTACATGTTGATGATTTTATTTATCATTCATAATTTTTAAATCAGTCATCTAGGCTGAAAACATTTTTACCGATTTTCCGTTTAACATTGACTGCGCTCTAGTTGCGAAATTCGTGTTACGCGCCACGCCGCTCCTTTCTCCGCCTTGTCGGAAACTATGCGATAAAGCGATCAGGGGTCTCCTTACCTGAGAACCCTGCCTACGTCACAACTAAGGGCCTTTTTAAACTAGGAGTTTTTTAAACTAGCTGACGACGCGCGTTATGTGCGATTAGGACGCTCAGCAAACGCAAAGCAGTCGGCAAGTTGTGACTTTTACACACGATCCTTGCTAATACAACCTGCTAATACGCGCTGATGACGCGCTCATCAAAAACGCGCGTCATCAGCTAGTTTAAAAAACGTCGTGTGCAAAGGCCCTTACGGTTGCCAGCTTTATCCTATATATACATAATGTTTTTCCAACGCCTGAAGTAAGCTTCATATCACGCTTCAGAGAGTTCAATACACAACCGAACTCGGCAATAATAATAACTAACTACATTCTATCATTTAACCCACCATCGCACGCGCTATGGGGGAATCCCTCACCATATTTCTTTTCGGACAACAAAACGGTAAATGCTAAAATTTCAACCTCGAACGTCTAGGAATGCCTTTAGCATCATTTTTGGGAGGGGATAATAAAGTTGCACCGCATTAAAATGTAGTTAGTATGGTGTAGTGCCTAAACAAAGTGACAGTGTACCAGATGTGAGCGTTCTCCTCACTGCGCGTGCAGTCACGTTTCTGACATTTTAACCCCTTCCTGTATGATTTTTGTAAATCCCATGAAAAAAATATATAACAGCTTTGCCCCTATTATTCATAAAAAAAATAATTTAAAAAATATTTATGAAAAAATAAACATTTATTTTTAAAAATTATTTATGCCATATATGGTACACCATACTCAGGAACAATAACGTACGTACATAGATCGTACGCTCTCAGTATAGATACGGTATCTTTTTTTAGGACGACAGAGTAGTTGTATTCCTTAATTAAAAGTATTTTTATGTATCAGACTCCATTATTAAAAATATTGTATTCCTTAATTATTAAAAGTATTATTTTATGTGACTCCATTATCAAAAATATAACATTTTTATGCATAATTATAGTACTTGTAAATGTTATTGGTAAAAATAACGTAAGTGAGCACGACGCTCATACGCGTGTAATCGCGTTACAATAAAGGGCGCGTGCGATGGCGGGTTAAAAAAATGTTTCATTTATCTGACAAAAGAGCACGAAAGAAAATTAACGAAAAAAGAAATTAAATCCCCCCCCCCCCCTTCAATACATCGACGATGTATGATAGCACGAATTAATAAAATAGATCCCTTTCCAAAGTAATCATGTAACAACTTACGAATTACCAAAGATAATGAAAAAATTATCATAAGAGAAAGTAATGAAATCATTATCGCCAAATTAATGAAAGCAAGTGTGTTCTCAAGGTATGTTGCGTTAATGAGAGAAATAGTACATAATTCCATACAATGGTAAACTTTGCTACAGAGACTAAAAACAATATAGAAGAAAAAAAACCAAGTTCCACTGAAACTGAGAATATATTCACAGTTAACCATTGTATGGAATTATGTACTATTTCTCTCATTAACGCAACATACCTTGACAACACACTTGCTTTCATTAATTTGGCGGTAATGATATCATTACTTTTTTATCATAATTTTTTCATTATCTTTGGTGATTCGTAAGTTTTTACATGATTACTTTGGAAAGGGAGCTATTTTATTAATTCGTGCTATCATACATCGTCGATGTTTTGAAGGGGGGGGGGGGGGGGTGTATTGACACCATCGATATGAAAGGCATCCTTATTTTTTTTAAACGGAACTCGATATTTTCGTCCGTATAAAAGTCGTAGAGCTCGCCGAGACGAACAAAAAAGTTATAAGGTGAAACGTCCATTCATTGTAACATTTGAGAGATATTGCCGCTCAAACTACAAGAGTAAGTTACGTGACTAAATTCCCAGAACTTAACTCTTTCTTATTGCTAGTTATTCTTATACTTTGAGCGGCAATATCTTACAAACGGTCCAACGAATGGGCCCTTTACCTTTACCTTTTCTATTCATCTCGATGAGCTCTAAAACTTTTATACGAACAAAAATGTCGAGTTCCATATGAAAAAATACCGGTGACCTTCGTATCTCGGAAATAACACATGCTACTAAAACAACTTATATGACGTATAGTACGTCCCTCTCAATACCAAATAACTTTTATTCGAAAGATTTTTTCCTAAAATGACAAATAGCGGAAATAAATGAATGTGGCCCTCAGTAAACTTACATCCTGTGTACAAGACTAGCTTTTGCCCGCGACTTCGTCCGCGTGGAAATCAAAACTCCTTTAGAAGTGCTCTCAAATATTCTTGATGTTGACTGACGAATTCTTTGGGAACTAAGTCGACTTGCTCGATCTTGAACAATGTCTACTTCATATGCCAATATTTCTCTCTTTGCTTCGGAGATCCTTGTGGAAATATTTCTTTTCTTCCTTTTATGTATTATGAAACCCTACGTAATTACACAAACAACACATTGACCAACACATTATTCACATAAACATATAAAGGCGAAGTTGAACACTTACTTACAAAAACTATTGCCTGCCTGAGTTCACTATGCGAAAGTTAGTGAAAAACTGCCCTACCCTTCTTGCCTCTTGACTCGTGTCCTCCAGCTTCTCGAACAAAGCCGACGCGAGTCACACTTATGGAACGTCTTCCATTGCACGGGAAAGCGAGCCCTGAAATTTCGCCCAGTTCGAAGAAAATTCACAGGCCTGGTCATAATTTAGAATGGTCACATGTACACTCAGGTTTGCCTGTATAAGCGCAAGCCGGAAGGCTTGCCTTCCGGCAAACCGTATCGTGTATGGGAACCTAAAGAGATGCAAGAAGGGTCCTACAGCCACGCGTGTCGAAGTGTAAAAACGTGCTAGGTGCACAGGTCATCCGGTATGAATCCGCGCAACCCGTAAACCGGCTCATACAGGGTGATGCAAAACTGTCATATTTGCACGAAGAACCAATGCGTGCGTGCAAATGCGACCCTTTATGTCACAAAACTGATGGCTCTGTCAGGTATAGGCATGGTGCGACGAGATCTGACTGAGCTTGATTTTGCGTGTCGCGTCACGCGCAAACTTGCCCGTGTGTAGATGATTAATGCCAAGCGTGTCAGTTTTAAATTTGTTTTTGAAGTACATTATACCATATGTTCGACGACGACAAACCGCTCAGGTGCCGCTGGAATCATTTATAGTTAAAGTTGGCTTTAGAAGAGTGCGCTGCGTAAAAAGAGCGAAAAGTGTTGAACGTTTTCCAAGTCGACCTTCCAGATCGATTCGGGAGATCAATTACTATATCTAGCAATTCAATATATGTGTCTATACGCAAAAAATTTCAGTTGTCATCAACTTCTAACCGCAATTCATTTAATAAATTTATGTGAGAATATTGTTCTCGCTTCTTCAGCCAAGTGTTTACCCATTTTGATCACTCCCTCTGTTTTTTTCTTTTCATTACTACTGCGACAGCAGTGGCAATTAAATATAAATCACTTTGTTGAATTACCCTCATAACACCACACTCACTGTAGAAACTAAAGTTAAACTGAAAGTTAAATTGCACGCGTGTGTACCCAAATTTTCATTTCACATTTGCTCGCGTGCAAGCATGCTTCAGTTTTGCATCACCATGTATGGACCGGTTTAACGTTTAAATTCTTCGCTACTATAAATCTCCAGTTTTGTAACTTTGGAACCGTTTGAGCGGTTTGGAACGGAGCGCACGACATTTTCACCGCTGATCAACGCCATCTTGTGGACTAAGTCTTCATTCAGCTGTCTCACCGACCTCGGCTGGTATTCGCTATGTGCATCTGAACGAGTGGCGCCACCGCTGGCCAATTTCTAAGTTATGAACATCAACACTGTACAGTATCTACATTGGTGGTAAGTGAAAAATCATTTCAGTACAATTATTTATATGTCTTTTATGTTAAATAAACACCGGAGGAAGCAATTTGACACGTGTTTTACTATGGAATGTTATGGTACACATGGATATACACGCTGTTTAAAACTTATAAATTGGCCACCGCAGGTACTGGCTACCTTCCCTCTCCACTTTTTGCCCGCTTGCACGGAACGAATAGCTATTACCTCCATATATCATGGATGTTCGATCACAATGCTCAACTAGATCCACTGGATCTACTAAATCCACCAGATCAACTAGATCAGCGAGTACAAAAAATCCCAAGAGCACTGCTGCGAGTGATACTGATAATTGCCCATCCAAATTTGAACGTGACACAGATTCTGGGCTAATGGCAAGCATGCGACAGATCGAGAATAAGCTCAACACTGATTTGCCATCCATGGACTCCAAGTTAGGGGAAAACATTCACCATATAATGGGTGCTGGACCGTTAAAAATCAAAGTTACCAAAACATGTTATTAGACAAAGTTGTAGAGAATATTATTATGTACAAGCTGAAAGAAGGAAATTTCAAAAAAAAAAGAAACCACCCCTATTGCAACACCCAACAAGGGGTGTAGACTGTGACTTTTTGGTTGGATAGTCGGGAGACACCCCTCCATCGACCCTGAAAAAATCAGCTTGGCGGGACAAATTTGTTTGAATATTGATATCTTTACTGGACTATTTTAAATCATTTGCACTAACCGATACGGTTTAAATCCATCTCTCCACGTGTTCGGTCACTAGTCGTGTCACGCAGTAGTATCTTCGGGATTTACGACCCCGAAGGGATTTAATCTTGATCGCCTCTGTTAGTACTATTAACTTGAAACTGAAGAATAAATGAAGCAAAAATCAATCGCTGTTTAGACTGTGCAGAGAGAGTCTGTTTTGTGTTGCTCGAGAGGGTTCCTTAGGGCGATGTAAGCCATTGTTTATATTATGAGGCAACGCAGTGTCGCACCTCCACTAACAATAAGAGGACCAAAGAAAGAAACCAATTATCGATGGTCCAGATCATGATCCCCCTATGCCCTTTTAGTCAGTTCCCTGGAGAGTGTGAAAAAGTAAAGATGTGTCTTTCAAGCAACATTCTAATAAAGAATATTTTTGGAAGTGAAAACACAGAGCTTTTACTTAATTCCGAACTCCCATTTCCAATAGCACCTCGACCGAACAATATGATAAATAAACATTGAATAAATATGATTGACTTTTAAATAACGAAAAATAGTAAAACAAAAAAATTATAAACTTCTTCAATTTCGTAAACGTCAATGAACACTGAACATTCTTTCGCGTGTGTGTGTGTGTGTTAATTTATAATTATTATGGCCAAAAGAGCCAAACAACGGTTAAAAGGGCAACGTGTAAAAAAAGCGATAACGAAGGCAGTAGCTAAAACTAATGCAGAATGAATTCGAGAATGGAGAGAGAGAATAAAATTAACACACAATCAAATATTCATGTATCTTCTAATGTAGATCAATACCAGTCCAAAACACTGAAGAGTGCAGATAACATTTTACACGGCGCAATTATTTAGTAAGTCGTGTAATCGCCATCATTTTCGAGTATGGCCTCACACTTTCTGGGCATACTTTCGACTAGTTTTTCCGCGTAGTCGACGGACAGCGAACGCCGAATTCTTCAAATACTGCGTGTCAATTGTTTCAAATCGTACACTGGCTTTCCAGCGAATTGGCTTTTCATTATTCCCCACACATTTTCTATTGGGTTGGTATCTGGAGATTGTGAAGGCCAGTCAATTGTCATGATTCCATGTTCCTCTTTCCAAGCCTTGCACAAGCGACTTTGATGTTTAGGATCATTATCTTCTTGAAGCACCCAATTTTCATTTTCGCTTGTGAACATTGTGTGCACCGACTTTAATAGTCCACGCTGATAAATTTTGATCATTTTCTTAGCGTCTAAATTCTCGGTGAACAATTCTAAATAGCCAAAACCGGGCTGAGAGAAGCACCCCCAAACATTGATCTTCGCCGGGTGTTTGACCATACGCTGGATGAAACGTGTATTGCTGGTGCATCAAGCACGTTTCCAGGGAACCCAGGCCCAAAAAGTTGCTTCATCGGAAAAAACAACTTTGGTCCAATCGCGATCTTGGTTTTCCTCAGCCCAGGCTTTGCGTTTTTCGATGCGATTTTGAGAGAGCAACGGTTTCAAAGTCATGGGACGATATTTCTCCTTTGCCTTTTGTAAACGCCATTGAATTATGTTGGTACTCACACCTATTCCCCTCTTAGCCAGTTGAGGGCGGGCTTGACACAATCGCAGAGTGGGAGTCTTCTTGAATAGATTGACTATCGCTTTATCCTGCTTTTCTGTGATTGCTCGCTTCAAGCCCCGTTCATCGTAGTCATCGACGTTTTTATACACTTTAAACTGCTCGACCCACTGTGCAACGAAACTTTTTGACTTTTTAATTACTTTCGCAGCCGCTGAAAACGATAATTTAGGTCCTTTTGGGTATTTACAAAGCAAAACTGTCTCAAAACGCTTCGCGTACTTGGCACTCATTTTACAACAGTCTTCCACTTCGAGGTTTCGAGCGATACTAAAATGAATCGGTGTTTGTGCCGTAACCTTCTGACGGTAGAATTGCATCCCGAAAGAAAGACAGAGATATCTCTTGTACTGTAGAAATAAACGCGTACAATTTTTTTTGACACAGACTGTACCTGCAATAACTTCAGGCTCGGGTGAAATGGCACCAACGTCAACTAGGCGACATCGCCGGGCGAGAGATGTCAAAAACGTGTATAGAACGATACTTGTTACTAGTTACAAATGTAATTAAATATCTCAATTTACCTGTTACTTCGTTATACAAGTAGCGAGGTAACAGTAGATACTTGATCCAATAGTATCGAAGAACGAAGATGTTTAGTTACTCATTACATTTGTATGGAGCAGCAGAATAAAATCGTTACTCGATACGTTTGTATCGAATAACGAAATTTGTTCCGCTACTCGGAAAAACTATGGAGCTTATTTAGTTTCTCGTTACATTTATATCGAATAACGAAATTAAATTCGCTTTTCGATACAAATTCGTGACCCGATACAAATGTAATAAGTAACGAAATAAAATGAGTTACTCGATACAAATGTAACGAGCAACGAAATGATATTCGTTCCATGAGACAAATTTAAGCAGTTACGGCATTTTTCCTGTTACATATTATAAAAGTAATCGCAATAATTTTTTTTCGTTGCAAGTTGTAAATGTACTAAGAAACCGAACAAATGTTCTTGTTGCGGTAAAAAAACCACTAATCGACAGAAAATTAAACTTGTAGCGACCAAAATGAGTTATTTTTCTGTAACAAGTAACGTTTAATAAATAAAAATATCGAAGTGGGAAACTCATTAGAGATACAAATTCGACGTTTCACATGTTAAATCTAACACCACTCGTATCAGTAACCGAAAAAATTGATTCAATGTCGTCTTCAGGCTTACCGCATTGAACCTTAGAATGGTTACACTAAATTGTATTTAAATAACGTTTATTTTGAGACTCGTATGCAATTCATTTCTACTAAGTAGTCTTTGCGAACCTCCGCAAGCCATACGAATAATTTCGGTAGGTGATTTACCACCTTTCATCACACAGTACGTTTCATCGTAGAGCACATGCATGCCTCGTAACACTCTACACGTTTATATCATAGTCCGGGGGGCAGTGACATTTTTACGGTGGTCATTTCACCAAGGCTGGTTTTCATTCACATGATAGATTCCATACTGTATGTGAGCGAAATGCTTGTCAGCTGCCGCACCGGCGATGGGGGTGAGTACAGTAGAGCCTCTCAAACGCGTAAAAAAACTAGAGAAATAAAGTGATATCACCAAAGTTCAATTTTTGTTCATGGTTTATTTACATTATGTAATTATAAAAAATCGTAGTTAGCTGGACATATTTCGGGGGGAAATGTGTCAGCTGGGACAATAAACATGCAGCGCGCCGGCTAAAGAGGCTGCGCATTTATAATTTCAGCTGACGACTTTTCCCCCGCAATTCAGCCAGCCGACTTTTATTTATATCTAGTACGAATAATAATGGTTTGTGTAATCAAACTTCAGCTGTGGTAGTATAAAGAAACATGAAATTTATTGCTACAAAAGAGTCTATCTTCCTTGCAATTTTAATGGCGATAATAATTATTATTGCAGTTAATTATGTTATTTATTATTATCCAACTATTTAATAATATTTATTAGAAATAAATAAGTTATAAAAATCAATAGAAGATTTATTGTATAGAAGGCGATATTCATAAATGTAAGAGTAAATATATAAAAGCCATGCGGTACAGCTGAAGTGCGGATCTCTGGTAGATCTTTTGTAGCAATAAAAATTTCATGTTTCTCTTTATACTACCACAGCTGAAATTTGATTACACGAACCATTATTATTCGTACTAGATATAAATAAAAGTCGGCTGGCTGAATTGCGGGGGAAAAGTCGTCAGCTGAAATTATAAATGAGCAGCCTCTTTAGCCGGCGCGCTACATGTTTATTGTCCCAGCTGACACATTTCCCCCGGAAATATGTCCAGCTGACTACGATTTTTTATAATTACATAATGTAAATAAACCATAAACAAAAATTCAACTTTGGTGATATCACTTTATTTCTCTAGTTTTTTTACGCGCGTTTGAGGCTCTACTGTACTCACCCCCATCGCCGGTACGGCAGCTGACAAGCATTTCGCTCACATACAGTATGGAATCTATCATGTGAATGAAAACCAGCCTTGGTGAAATGACCACCGTAAAAGTGTCGCTGCCTCCCTGACTATCATGTTTAATCACCAAATGTATATCACCTTTTATATCACAATATTTTTAAGTTAAGAAATCGGAAGTGGTGGGATAATATCAAGGGTAGCTACATAAACACAAACTCTTAATTTCATTTATTTTTCCGTATTCCTTCCATATTACTCCCTGTACGGCTGCAGCCGTCTTAAACTCACTGTATCATATTCACCTAGGGCACAGAGAACATACGAAAAACCTGTACGGATACCGTCGGCTATATTTTATTGATTGTGAGTCTCTGTTATGGAACACTAGAACCTCGGAAGAATTTCCCTCTGCTCAACAGTTGGCATTCAAACCAATGCATGACTAAGCGGGTACCCATCTCATTAATGGCAGTACGAAATACTGCTTTACATGTCAGACATTATTATAATTATTATAAATATTATTATAATTTATTACAATATTGCTTCCAATAAATACAAAAATCGTGTGTACAGGAAAATCAGAAAAATTCATTTCATGCAATAAAAATAAAGTTTACTAACCAATTTCCCATACAGCATTTGCACATACATTTCATATACATTGCACATACGTTAGCGGATATACAATGTCTAATGGATATATATATATCCATGGATGGATATATATATATATATATATATATATATATATATATATATATATATATATATATATATATATATATATATATGTATATACATAGAAATGTCTTATGAATATGTCAGTACCGGATGTTGACATTCTAATCATTAATTGTAACCAATTTCATTGCGATACTTGTTACATTTTTATCGACTAACTAATTAAATTGCGTAACTCGTTAGATTTGTAACTTTGCCGCGCAACTTTATTATTTTATTAATTCAATAATCTCGACCGAGATTATTAATCGAGTAACCAATTTAATTGCATTACTGGTTACATTTGTATTGAGTATCAATTTAATTGCGATACTCGATACAAATATAACAAGTATCGCAATTTAATTGCGTTACTCGTTACGTTTGTTTCGGGTAACCAATTTAATTGCGATACTTGTCACATTTGTATCGAGTATCGATTTAATTGCGTTACTCGTTATATTTGTATCGAGTAACGAAATTTTGTTCATTATACGCTATGAACAGAAATAAATAACGAAATTTCATATTGTTACTCGATACAAATGTAATGAGTAACGAAATAAAATTTCTTATTCGATACAAGTGTAACAAATAACTAAGCTTCTTCGTTCCTCGTTATAAATGGAACAAGTAGCAAGCGATACCTCGATAATTGTGTAGCAATGTAACGTAAGGAATTCCGTTTCCCAATACAGCATTTAGCGTGTAACTTTTGTGTAACTCGATACAAAAGTAACTAGTTACTGACATCTCTGCATCACCCTCCTGCGGGATGAAAGACTTCCACCGAACAATGGGCGCTCGTCCCGACCATCCGCCTTCATCCAGTAATGACGTCATATAGAAGATAATCGCAGTTGCTATCGTTATTACAAACATTATTTTCGTGAGCCTTCATATAACGTCATCAATGCCGAATAAATTCAAAATATTAATTACTTTTTAATAATTAATTTCTCTATAAATTCTTAATGGATTTCAATAAAATCAATTGCATTATGTTCGTAATTTTTTAATGAACATAGGGTTTTTCTCTGGATCAGAGGTTTGAGAACACCCCGTATATACAAGTTCCAAATTTTTCTCATCACAACAGATGCGACATTGTGTAAAAGCGTTTCTCGGTGATAGTTTACGAAAGTTCTTCGTTGAAATGTGTAAATCTTAGGTATAGGTATGCATAAGTATATATATATAATTGCAGTAAAGATATATCCCATGAACGCGCGTCTTGAAAGAATGATCTAGTTTGCTATGGCAAGCAATACGCAACAAAATATCTCTTCGATCAGGTTAAATTATTTTTCATTGAAATTACTGCATTTTTTCTCAGTGCAAAACCAACCCTACTTGGGCCTCATATTCGAACTGGTAGATTTACGCTTTTTTGTCCTTGGCGTGAGACTTTACTCTACTCTCTTGATTTCTACATCGGAGGACGACTCTAACTCAATCATGACATGTCACTAATACAGGGTAAGGCAGTGAAACGGCACGATTTCAGTTCGGGCTGGCAGGCTTAGTGGGGGGGTCTCGAAAGTGGGCGACTGGACCTTTATCGTCTAGGCAGATGAAAATGTTAGTAGCCATGGAACGTTGGTCTAGTGAGTAACACGCATTTGCTGTAAAGGCTATTATTGCTGTAAACTTTGAACGCTATGCTAACATGTTGGTAATTTTAGATCTGCCTGGAATCGATGAATATGATCCTGATGATAAAACACTCTTTCAGCAAGATGGTGCTACAAGCCATACTGCCAATGTTTCAATGGATTTGCTTAGACTCGCTTTTCCTGGTCGTCTCATCAGCAGAAATGCCGATATTCCATGGCCTGCCCGTTCACCAGATTTGATAGCTCCAGACTTTTTCCTTTGGGGTTCCTCAGGTTCAAAGTGCTTAAAGTAATTTTCCACTAATGTAGACCTGATTTATGCTAAAATAAAACAACTTTTTTTTTTAAATTTACGATTTTTAAAATTGTGCCGTTTCACTGCCTCACCCTGTATGAGGTCAATATGACAATCTAGTTTTCGTCACGCCGTGATACCAACATTGTTCGGCATTGACAATTTACCGTGCATTATGAGATGATTTAAATACGAGAGCAACATACGGATGCACAAGAGGCGCAGAGCTATGAGGACCATCGTGACTCACGTCCGATTGCAATATGATGTTAATATGACGAAGATCTGTCTATATGGGCTTATATCGATGTAGACTAAAAGCTCATAAATAGTGAGATAATAGTGATTGAAATTTTTTTCCTGGCGAGTAAGTTTAGCCTCATATGTATGCAATGATCCACGCTAGCAGCTACTTTCGAAAGAAAATAACGGCTTATGCTGTAGAGCGTCGGTACATACACCTACATTCATAAGGTTCCTCTCTCCAAGTTTCCTCAAAACATATATATCGACAACAGCGCCACGATATGTATGCTAATAAAATTCAAACCTCCGTTATTCTAATTTTCACGATATCTCTATTTCTGAATGCTTTTATACACATAATCAATTTATCATCGGCGATTATATTTCCTACCTACTTCCAGCGAATTTATTCGTAAAAACGCTGCATTATAATGTGTAAATAATCATATAGAATCGATGATAAATGGTTTGTATGCTCAAAAGAATTAAAAAATGGAGATATTGTGTAACTTATAGTAACAGAGGTATTAATTTTATTACAATAGAGTATATTTACATTTGAGGAAATGTCGCTAATACAATAAAACATGGAAGAACAGAAAAAGGCCCTAAGTAAATATATACATATTGAGTAGCGGTAAAAAGAAAACGTATCGCCTAGTGAAAAATTACGTTCGATCGTATTTCAGAAAAATGAATGGTGTTTTAATAATGGCTGTTTTGGGATTTCGTTTACCTCTTTTTACGAGTATTTTCCATATTTTATTTTGAAGATTTATTGTTTCGTGTTTAAATTTATGGCTAATTTTGTCCATGCAAGTCAATTTTAGGGTAGTCAAAAAAAAACCAAAACGTGTGGCCGCCATGAGCGGAATAAGTGAAACTTCGATACTCTGATAGGTAGAAAAGAAAACTAAACAAGTAATCAACAATAGTAATACCATGACATTTGAAGATAATGTAGTTCAGATATGGTTTTAAAAACAATAGTACAACCATGACATTCTTATTATGCCATGGTATTACTATTGTTTTTAAAACCATATCTGAACATCAGTATCGAAGTTTCGCTTCTTCCGCGCGTGGCGGCCACATGTTTTGGTTTTATTTTAAGGGGCCCGAACACTGTAAACTGCGATTTTTCATATGATTTTTATTTTATTTATTAAAAAAAACGGACGTTCCGATTTACATGAAACTTTACACATATGTTAATAAATGTTTAGATTATCGAAAAAAAATTTTTTTTTTTTTGGCGGCCATGTTTGTATTCTGTAGCTGATCCAAAATGGCGCCTTTTTAAAATGACCCTTGTCGCGTTGACAGCAAATCAGCAAAACGGAGCCTCCTAGAGCAAAAAACAAAAAATATTCTTGAAATATACATTACTGGCTACTGTTTGACGTAGGGGATTTTAAAAATATTGATTAGAAAAAAAATGGCGGCTGTTTGAAGAAAAAGTTTTTTTTTTCGCGTAAAATTTTGCACTAAATTATTTATAAAAAAAAAAGTTTGGCATATATCGAAAAACGGCTACGTCGAGCAGAAGCGACACTATTCCCGAATAGAATGCAATTTGAATCAGGTCGATCGGATAAAAACTTTTCCAGTTATGCTGTCAACGCGGTCAAAAAACATGGTTTCGAGATAATCGCGTTTTAAGTTTTGAAAGGGGCAAATCGAATTAAAAAAGGTAGTAAAAAAGGTCTTACGTGATTTATTTTGTTACTCGGCAATCCCAGGGCCGTAGAGCAGCTCTTCCGCATCCATCATTTGTTTTTGGCGCAATTCCTGGGCATGCAAACGTCCTTCACGCGTGTTTGCCCGTGTATGACGATTCGCGTAATTGATGCGTTCTTTGTCAATCTTTTGACAGTAATCGTAAAGATTCATTCCGATACGGACTCCCATGAATTCTAACACACGTAGAAGTGCTGTGTGACCATTATTAAATATAATAGTAGCTATGTTTGCTGCAATATGTACAGTTCTTACTCCACTGAACGTTGATTTCGGCGCGAATTTCCAGATAATGTTGTTGAAGCTTTCGTTATTATTCTGATTGAAAGCACCCAAGCATCGTTTTAAAAGATCGTCACGACTGAGATCGGTATATATCGGCTTTATAGCATCCAGAACGTCTTGGGGTAATGCAGATTCGTGTTTAAAACCTTTCAGTTTTCCGAGCGCGCGAGCCTTTTGCCATTGGCACCAAGATGCCAGACCTTCCGGGCAATTTTCGTGCCTTGGATGTGAATCGGTCGAGGATTTATGTAAAAAGGTTGCCCACATGGCTTTTTTCATATTCTCTAAAGAATCATTGTTGCGCCTTATAGCTAACCCGTAATAAAGGGTAAGATCCTTAATAAGCTTATCAGTAAGCTTACCCCTGCCTCCAAGACCTTTAGTGGTTTTTTTGCAATTGCGCAATCGAGTATCCATGCGTTTGGATACATGATTGACGCATTCTTTTTTCGTCACATCATAAGGAACATTCTCGACGACTTTATTATATGTCTTGGAATCGCCGTCGCCGACGTAACACTGATACTTTACTCGATGCAATTGTTCCGACCTTTGAAACATCTCAACCATAGCGTGCGGCTCCATATTTCCAGAGGGACCAACGTGATTCGCATCGCACGATTCCTTGTGCTCTTCGTACCATAAATCGTACTCAGCTGTACCTTTTTTATTTTTCCACAAAGAGCATGCATGGCAATGTGAGGATTTAACCGTAAAATCAAGCACTTTGTTACTACGATATCCGATTAGGGAAACCACGCCATGTAAAGAACTGAAACCACGTTTCCGCCAACTGCCATCGCCTGAGACGGTCAATCCGACGAAATCTGTATTTTTCTCCAACGTTAACCGTTTTTCTTCATCACCTGCACTCTTGATTGACATATCTTTTACCTTTTCTGTAGCGTTTCTAACGATTTCGGTCAATTCAGCATACGTTTTCGGAAAGAGAGGCCGAGGAAGGTCCATGAAGGCGCAAAATTTTTCGGCTCCGGCTTGAGAGACTCCAAGCATCCTCATGGCAAAAACAAATCTACGATTGACTTCGAAAGCGTTTTTTATGTTAGGGCAAGAAGGGATTTTCGTTGGATTACACTTTTTACACGTCATTATTAAATTGAAACCCAATCCTCTGCTCGCAGTTTCAGAGAACTCCACGTCTCCTCCACATGTTTTACATTTTACTACTTGGCTTAGCTTTGAAAAAATAGATAAAAAATTGATGACTCTATAAGAAACACTTGGATCGATCGACACGTCAGAATCCTCAAAAGAAGTATTGAGCTTCTGCTCAGATGTACTAGTATTCACCGTCACTTTCTCTGCAACATATCTATTTTCTGGACCAACTCTTTGTTTTTTTCTATCACTTCTGTTTGTCGGCTTACCAGCACAGTGTCTTTTATTTCTTCTATCCATTATTCAAAAATAAACACAAGAATTTAACTTTGAAAAACACGAGAATAAGAAATTTCGACAACAAAATAAGAGCACGTTGTTTTCACTAAATTTAAGGTTATGTTTACCGTAATGTATACATGTATACACAAGTATATGTGTGTATATACTTCTGCAATCATGCTGCCATCTATGATTTTTTTTTTGAGCTAGAATAAGCAAAGCAAACAGGAGAATTTACCATACGCGCACAGTGCTCCGAAACGCCAAATATGCTCAGCCGACACGTCAGCGTCTGGCGCTCTTTTGAAATACTTAGAGTTCGAATTTTTGTTTGAAACTTTACATACATGTTCTTCGATGTCTAAGCTATTGATTTAGCAAATAAAAAAAAATCGATTTTTCGAAAATTTTACAGTGTTCGGGCCCCTTAATATCAATTTCTGGATCAACACTTTTCAATAATTAGTCGTATATCTTA